>PVJO010019888.1:0-33268 GCA_004026905.1 Hystrix cristata
ACAGGGGCTTCCATTTCTGAACAGGTCCTCGTGGAAATTTCTGCAGGAGAATTCACTGGAAGCTTCAGGGACACTTCACAGAGTGCGACGCAATGTAACAGGTTTGGGTTTTAATTTTATTTCCAGGTTGGCAAATCCGAAATGGATCCTTGAGAGGTAATTATCTTGGAATAAAGCACCCTTAAAGAAGCAATTGCTTAAATTTGTGAACAGGTTTGCTGGTTTGAATAGTAAAGGATGGGGAACACAGGCTCTGAGGGGATGTGAAGCGTGTGATGTATGTTTCCCCTAGAACAAGTCGTGACAGGATGAACCTGTAAAGTCTCTTCACAGTTAAGGAAATATTTTTTTTTTCTCTGAAATAATCGTAACATTTGTGATTAATTATTCATGAAATTTCATATCCTGCTGTTTTGGCCTCAAAAACATGATCTTAAACACACAAACAAGAACAAAAAGACTAGAAAGGAAACTATGGCAAAACGTAACATTAATAAGAGTAGTTAGGCTGAAGCTGCAGTTCATTGTTAGAGCACTTGCCTAACACACACACAGCCCTCCATTCAGCTCCCAGTGCTCTAAATTAATCATTGTCATCCGGGGATGGAATGAATATTTTTTCTTCTTTAGCCTTTCCCTGAATTTCCTGGGGCATCTCCAGCAAGCACACAGTGATCTGACAACAAGAAGCACACTTCACTCCGGAGAGCGAGTACAAGCCAGCGCCGGCACCACCCGGTCCTCCCACTCCCTCCCTTTCACTGTGGGGCTCTGTTTCCGCATCCTCCCTGCCAGGCAGGAGTTCCTGGCGCAAATCTAACAGCCATCAAATGGTCCCTGTAGGTAGATGTATTTTTCAGTTTAAGGGGTAAAATTCCACCTGAAGGTGCAGAACATTCTGCAGCCTGGTCCAGAGAGCTCAACCCTCCACCTGCGGCCCAGGCGGGCACTCAGACCTGGCCCACCCCTGCCCCACATTACCTCCTCTGTCACTTGGCATTTCCGTCTCTGTGCAGGCTTCCTGTCCACATTCAGTGTCACCGGTGCCTGTGTCCCTCCGTGCTGACCCTCCACAGCAGAGCTCACCGTGTCACCCGGTGCCTTTGCACAAAGGCACGCACAGAGAGAATGGTGGCTCCTAGAGGGGGCCTCTCATGGCCCAAGATGCCCTCCAAGCTACTCAGGGTGTCGGGGGACCTGAAACCAGCTGTCCCTTGACGACCTTAAACAGAGACTGACTGATAGCTGTGAAACAGCTTGTTCATCTTCCATTCCTGTTGCGGGGCTGGCTTCTGTTCATCAAATCACGATGCCCACGAAAGACGCGGATCAGACCTAGATCCTGCTGACATCCTGTGGGGTGGGTGACCACATCCCAGGACAGCTGGGTTCCCCCAGAATGTTGATGTGCTCCTTTACCCTCTGGTGATAAAAGACTTTGATCGCTATTGCCAAAAAGGGGATTCGCGCGTGTGTGTGTGTGGGTGTGTGTGTGTGTGTGTGTGTCTGTGAGCCTATAGTGGTGTTATGCATGGGCTGTGTATGGGTCTGTGGGGTGGTAATGACTGTTTTGAGGGAGATCATAAGCAACCCTCTTCCTTTCAGTTTTGCACACACGGGAGGTCGGGGAGAGGAGGCTGGCAAAGGCCTAGGCAAGGCTGACAGTCAGGAAGAAACCAGCAAAGGCAGGAAGGGGCCAAGATCCCAGGAAGCAGCTGATGTCTCACGCCTGGGGCCAGAACTGACTCAGTCTTTAGGGCTCCCTCCATTCTGGGAAGGCCTCTTCCTGACCTTGCTCAGCCCTCTGTCCTTCGCGGACCTCCGGTTCCGAGCTTATCTTGATCCGTGCTGTTCTCTTCCTGAAAGCTCAGTGAGCATCTCAGATGAGAGCAGCTGTTGACACGCCAGCCCAGGGGCCTGTGCCAAGCACTGAGCCAGGGATCCCACAGGGCCACCCTCCTTCAGCTCTGGTGCCAGAGATGAGATGAGGCTGATCTCCCTCCAGTGCCGAGGGCCAGCCTTGATTCCTCTAGTCAACATCTCCCTCGACTGTAGTGATTTTTAGGTGGGGAAAGATAATTTTTCCAACCTAAGCCAATGATCACTGTGCCCGGGAGAAATACTTGTGAAATATTGGAGGGGAGAAATTCCTTCTTCCTTATTGGATGTGAAGTTGAAAAGACGTGAGAGCAGGCACTCTCACAGTATTTTTGTCACCAGGGCAAGGATGGGGTGAAACTAGAGGAACTCGGGCTGAGGATGGAATGGGGCAGCGAAGAGACCCAAACGGGCACAAAGATGGGACTCCCAGAATGGAGCCGGCATTGGTTTAGATCCCCATTGTCACACCTGATGTGTACCCTGGGCTTGGCATTCCCTGTAACCCTAAAACCTTGCTTCCTAAACCCTGAGGGGCTGGGTTCCGCTGGTGAGAGACCTCAGGTCAGCAGCAGTGGCATTGCTTGGACACTTGTTAGAAACCCAAATGCTTTTTGTTGTTGCTATGGTTTAGAAGTAGAGATTGAACCAGGGCCTGCACACTGAGCTACATCCCCAGCCCTTTTTTATTTTTTATTTTCAGATAGCACGTTGCTAAGTAACAAAGTTGCCCAGACAGGGCTCCAACTTATGATCCTCCTGCCTCGGCAGTCCAGAGTGCCGGGATTACAGGCATGGGCCACCACACCAGGCAGAAATCCAAATTCCTGAGCTCCACTGCAGCCCGTACTTTAACAAGCCCTCCAGAAAATTCTGATATAACATGTAGTTTGAAATACTCAAGTTCTCTCTCTCTCCCTTTCGTTTGCTCTCTGATTTGCAGAATATCTGCCTGTAACTTGCCCATTCATCTGAGGCTGGCTCTACCTACATACTGATCCTGCATTCTGACGTCCATGTGACACTGTGGTGGCCCTGGGACCTGCCAGACATCTCTGTGTGAGAACATCCTGCTCTTCATTACAAAGTCACTTCCACAAGACAGAGCTCCAAGAAGGGCTGCCTGTCGCCCTTGGTGACAGGTTGACCAGGTGGCTGGACATGGTGAGAACTGCTTTGCCCGTGGTCTTTCCCCTGCTCTCAGAGAGGCCCTCAGCCTCCAACCATCATGAAGAAGCGCCCAGGAGGAAGCTGCAGGCAGACAGCCATCTGAGGACAGTCAGTGGCACAATTGATTTACACTCCAAACTTCATACTCCTAGAAAGTGATGTGCAGAAAGTCAGAAAGGAAAACAGGCACTTTTTGGCTGAGATGTGGGGGTGGCTGATAGGAGACAGAGGGAGAAGTCATCATACAGAGGAGTGCAGAGTCCAATGGCTAGTCTGTTCAGCATTTTTCTTTTCTCAGTTAAATTAGATATTTTTATAGATTTTTATTAAAATTTATCCAAAATTACAAACTTATAGGCCATTACACAAGCTTACAAATCATAATACATTGTGCCTTTTGCTAATAACAATAAGCAATGTAAACAACCACATAGATGCAGCATTAAGTCACAACTACATAAAGTTACTGTAGTACCTAGTATACATGATACTGTTTTGAGTTTGGGTTATTAGATTCTTGTTTTTAGGATATCATTATTCCTCTGGATTCCCATTCCCCTCCCCTCTTTGGCCTCTTCTTGTTCCCTTGGACCCTTTACCTATTGGCTTAGATCTGACACTTTGCCTCTTTGTATCCATTGTTTACCATTTTCTTTTGTTTGCCTTTTGCCTCGGTGGAATGAAGGATACTATGGTATTAAAGGGGACCCTCCTACACTGTTGGTGGGAATGCAAACTAGTGCAACCATTATGGAAATCAGTATGGAGATTTCTCAAAAACCTGAAAGTAGAAATCCCATACAATTCAGCCATTCCCCTACATGGTATCCTCCCCGAAGAGCTAAAGACATCACACTACAGTGAAACAAGCATACTGATGTTTATAGCAGCACAACTCATAATAACTAAATGCTGGAAGCAGCCTGTGAACCCTTCAACAGATAACTGGATAAACAAAATGTGCTATCTATATATAATGGAATACTATTCAGCTATAAAGAAGGACAAATTAGAGTCATTTATAGGCAAATGGATGGACCTGGAAAATATAATGTTGAGTGAAAGTAGATATTTTTGCATTAAAGTCAAGCATGTCAGACGAAAGGAAACTTACTTTGTTTTGACATCACCCCAAAACAAAAAGCGCAGCATGGACTCCGTATCCAACTCTTCAAAAGGAAATACAGAAAGAAGATGCTAAAAGACAAATTACTTATCCAAGTTTCTTCTCAGAGAATTAGAGTTGGGAAACTGCCACTGTGCTGCTGGGAGCAATACTTTCTGGTTGGGAAATACGAGGTGAGGTCAAAAATACGTTGAGTGTTTAAATTAAAAAAAAAAATACATTGCCATTAATGTCCCTCAAAGTACTCCCCCTCTCTGGGAACACACTTATCCCATCATCCTTGCCACTTTCTGAAGCAGCTCTGGATGTGTTCTTTCCTGAGTGTCTTCAATTGTGCTGGTCCCGGATCCCTTGACATCCTGAATAGACTCAAATTGTCTCCCTTTCATTGCCATTTTGACTATGAAGAAGAGCTAGAAGTTGCACAACGCCAGATCTGGTGGATGAGGACACACTGTCATGTCTTTACCAGCCTGCCTTTCCACTGGATAGTAATCAGCAGCAGCATCCACCATACTTTCGATCATAATTCATAAAGATACTTACAAAAGAGGACTTCCGGAACTGCTTCAGAAAGTAGCACGAATGACGGGATAAGTGTGTTTGAAGTGAGGGGGAATATTTGGGCGGGATTAATGGTAAGATGTCTTTTATTATAACACGTCTTTAAAATTTAAATACACACCATATGTTTTGATCAGTCCCTGTACAAGGCCATGGTAAAAGTACTTTCCCTTCTCTGTGAAGTGCAGCAGGGGCGCAGCCCGCCGGCTGGACCAGGCTCTGGGCCGTCCCCTCTCTGGCCACAGCACCCGTGGCCCTACACAGTGGTCCCAGTACTGCTTCCTGAGGGACACCTTCCTGCTGTCACATCTGCACATCATTCATGGGCGCCTCAATCCCTCACCCTACTTTCCCTCACCTCTACTTTCTGCCAAAGGCTTTCTAATTGCCTCAACTCTTTCCTCTTCTCCTCTTTTTAGAATTTACATGGATCATATGAAACAATATTCACATTTACTGCAAAGTATGGCAGGAAATGGGATACAAATGAACAAATATAGAAAATGATACTGTTCTCCGTTTTATGGATGTAGAACATGCTTCACGCTTAGGTTGTTAGCTCGTTAAAGTCAGTAAATAGACTTATGTTCAATGGCTACTCAACAGCCAGCCACAAGGGGCCCCACTGGAAGCCGGAGCAGTGCCTCCAGCTGTAGTCCCCTCCTCTCCTGCTCCGCTCGGCCTGGAGGGACTGTGTGGACCGCATACCACAGCCAGTCTCGCCCCACGTGCCACTCCTGATCCGTGTGTCCACGGTCTCTTCCCCGCTGCCCTGGCTAGGCTGAGGGTTTGACCGTTACAGATTCACTACCTGCACCCTGGAGCTCTTCCTGTCTCTGGGGCCACCACGTCAGGAGGCTCTTCAGAACGTTTAGCCAGAACGGTTTTAAGAGGTGGAAAGGGGGCGCTAAAGGGCCTTGTTTCCTTGTTCTCCCCAAACTTCTGGCATCGCTAGAAAAGAGGGAGCCTTTCAGAGCCAGGACACAGCTGCACAAAGCTCTTCTGTGACACCTTCCTCTCCCAGGAGGGTCCTGATCATACTCCCCGGTCACCGAGGTCAGCCCCTGCCTGGGCGGCCACAGGGGCCCTGCATGCAGACCTCTCGGTGCCGCCGTAGAGCCTCCCCTTTATCCCTAAAGACTTATGCTTCATTTCCTTCTCTGCATCTCTTAGTGGGATGTCGATTAATGTATTTATTTTTTTTAAATTCTGATAAAAATTGATACAAGGACAATTAAAATCTAGATTCTTGGAAAGTTTTACTTGGATAATAATCTTAGTATTCATACTCCTTAAGAATCATGTCCTTTAAAAATGTAAATGTCTTTTTTTTTAATTTTATTTTAAGGTACATTTTAGATGTACATAGTGATAACATTCATCATAGGAAATTTGTACCTGTACATGACATATCTTGTTGCTTCTTTTTTTCCCATTCCCCTCCCCTCACCCCCTCCTCCCTCCCTATTTACAAAAGCTTTGTTTCCGTTTTATCCTTCTATTTCTTATTTCTCTTGCCCTCTGTTCCGTTCCCCCTCCCTTGTTCCCTTTCCCATTTGGACATTTTCTTCCCTTTCCCAATATATTACATTTTAGTCTTTATTTACACTTTCAGTTTCTCACACCAGAGAAACAATGCAGTATTTAAACATATGTGTCCAATTTAATTCACTTAAGAGTATGGTCTCAAGATGCATCCATTTACCTAGAAATATCTCAAGCTTAGCATTCTTTATGGCAGAGTAGTACTCCATTGTATAAAAGAACCACATTTTGTTTATCCATTCTGCTGTTGATGGGCATTTGGGCTGTTTCCAAGATTTTGCTGTTACAAACTGTGCTGCTATAAACGTGGGTGTGCATATTTCGCTGTGATTTGATGCTTTTAATTCTTTTGGGAAGATACCAAGAATTGGAATAGCTGGGTCAAATGGAATCTCTAGTCCTAGTTCCCTGAGGACTCTCCACACTGATTTCCATAGCAGTTGCACCAGTCTACATTCCCACCAACAGTGGAGAAGGGTTCCTCCAGGATTTGTTATTGGCTGATTTGTTGATAATAGCCATTCTTTGTGAAGTGAGGTGGAATCTCAGGATTGTTTTAATTTGCATCTCTCAAATGACCAGTGATGTTGACTTTATGAACAAATCCCCAGTTGCCCAGGAAATATCACAAAGAATGAACAACTGGGACCTGATCTTACTAAAAAGCTTTTGCACAGCAAAAGAAACTACCAACAGAGCGAAGAGACAACCCACAGAGTGGGAAAAAAAATTTTGCCAGCTAGTCCTCTAACAAAGGATTAACATCTCAAATACATAAAGAACTCAAAAAAATCAGACCCCCCAAATTTAAAGACCCAATCCAAAAGTGGGCAGCAGAAATGAATAGATACTTCTCAGATGAAGAAGTACAAACAGCAGATAGGCATATGAAAAAATGTAAATGTCTTTTTGACTGATACCTAAAAACATAAAAGTTATCCAAATCTTTGGGTACCACGTGGTGTTTTAATCCATGCATACTTTGTATAATATTTAAATCAAGTTAAACATATCTGTCCCCTCAAACATTTATTATTCCTCTTGGTGAAAGCATTCTAATTCCTTTCTTCCAGCTTTTTGAAGTATGTAGTGTATTATTGTTATCTATAGTCATCCAACTCTGCAAGAGCACACCAGAAGTTCTTATTTTTTCTTATCCAAGTGGGTATAACTCAGTATCTAATTGATCAATCTGTCTTCTCCCCTCCCTTCCCCAAATTCTTCTCAACCTCTGGGAACTACCTTTCTATTCTCAACTTCTGAATTGAGGCCGATTTTTATATTGCATGTATAATAGAGGTCACATACCACTTGTCTTTCTCTGCCTAGCCTGTTTGACTCAATGTCTGATCTCTAGTTCTAACCATGTTGTTGTAAAGGACAAGATTTCATTCATTTTTTAATGGATGAATAGTATCCCATGGTGGAAACCATATACTTTTAAATTCAACCTCTAAAATTTCCTAACGTAAGTTTAGTTGCATAAACTTATTGGATATTAGATACATAAATATTATAGATATTCAAATGTGGGAGGACAGATTTAACTCTTCTAATTTATAGACAATACCTGCCACATAATTTAATGATAAAGCCAGTTTTCACCATCAACCTGGTCAGATCAGACTTATTTACTGTCAGAAAAAAAAATCTGACTGCGTGCTATAGATAGAATAAATATCATCGTGCAATTCCCTTAAAAGCCACTCCTTTCCTCACCGTAACCCTGAGGGAAGATCAAGTCTCTGGGCTGGACAGGAAGATGCTGCCCTCTCAGCTCTTTTTCCTGGAAATCTGACTTTGCTCGCCAAGCCTTCCAGACAATGTGATCTTCAATTGCTCTTTTCCTGCCCTGGAGAATTTCACACCCTGAGCGATGCTGAGAGTAAGATTCAGGGGTATGAAGCCTGTCTGCTAGTTTATCTTAATTGTCAGCATGACTGGATTAAGTGACTCTTGGAGAGATAACTGGATTATGACATTTTATAGCTGAGTGCACTGTTAGGAGGTGGGGCCAGTTGGAGGAAGAGGCTCACTGGAGATGTCCCGCTGGAGGGTACATCTCTGGCTGGTGCTATTTCACAGCTGCCATGAAGTAAGCAGCTTTGCTCCGCTGTTCCCTGCTGTCATGATGTTTCTGCTCCGGAGCTGGATGACCAGGGACTGAAACCCGTGAAACCATGAGCCCAATAAATCACTTCCTCCTTTAAATTGTGTATGTCAGGAATTTTGTTGCAGCAATGACAAAGCTAATTAATACAGCATGCGACTTCTTAACTGATGGAAAAAAGCAATGGCAAAAAGCAAGTTGGAACAAAGCCATGGGACACACAGGTTCTCCAGCAGGCTAGCTTTGGAGCAATGGGAAAAAGACTTTCCTACATCTCTCCATGACTTCCTTCCCCTTGGGGAAACTCAGAAGCATCTATTGCCATTTCTCCTGTTGTAGCTGTGATCTCTAATGAAAATCTAAGAGGCTGAAGGACTATTACTCTCATCTTTGGTGATTCCAGTGAGAGAGTATTTCTATTTTTTTCTACTGTAAACAATAGAAGTGAACCCAGAGATATGACAGATAGCAGAAGAAAGAATATTGAGCAGTAACTGCATTCCACGAGTCCAAGGAACAAAAGAAAACAACTGGACTTCTCAAATAGACATGAATGACAGATAAAAGAACTAATTAAACTTCTCACAGTAAAAATAACAATGCCTGGCATGGAAAATATAGAGGACAAGATTAATGACAGATCAAACAAGGCAGAAGAAAAAGGTAAGTCAATTTAACAATAGAGCAACACAAGTAATCCAAAATGAAGCACAGAGAGAAAAAGAAATAAAAGAGAATTGAAGAGGGGTAGGAAAACTTCAGCCAAACAAACCTACAAAGTATTGAATCTTTGAAAGTCAAAGGAAAGAAAAAATTCTGGAAGAAATAATAGTTTAAAATTATCATTGTGATCTCTATGAAGATGTTTCTCCAAAGCCTCATTTGCTATAGGTGGAGCTTTGGGGAAGTGATGGGATCAGGGGGTGTGATACTCATTCATAGATTAGTTCACTGATGAATTTATAGCTAAATGTGATGTTGGGAAGTAGAGCCTGGTTGGAAGAGGTGGTCACAGAGGGTGTGACCTGCAAGAGTCTATCTGCCTCCCTCCTCCCGGATGTCAATCTGCTTCTTGCCAACAGGCCATGGATTGTCTCTCTTCTGCCATGTCCCTCTGCTGTGCTGCCCTGTCTTGGAGCCAAATGACTATGAACTAAAACCTCTATAAACTGTGAGCCAAAATAAACCTTTCCTTCTTTAAATTATGGGTGTCAGGTATTGTGTCTCAGCAATGAGAAAGTAACCGAGACAATTATCAAAATTTGACTTTAAAAAGAAAAAGCTCTGAGATTACCACTGAATTCTAAGCCTGAAAAGCAAGTTGAGGCCCAAGGAGGTGGGAACAATGAATTTGTTCCAGCCCAAGAAAGCATGGCCAGCTGGAGAAAAGATACAAATGTCAGTAGCCCAGGATCAGTGCCCCCAAAATGGCACTTGTGAAGTATGGATTTTACACACTAAACCAAGAACAATAAGAAGACTCAACAAACGCTCTGGTACAGCTCTTTTGGGCAACAAGAATACACAGGACATTGAGGAGTGGCAAGTCACTTATTTACCAATTCCAAGTAAGAACTCTAACAAGCAGGAAAAGGGCTTTTCTTGGGTTGTTTCTTGTGTTCATGGCATCAGAAAGTTTGGAGAAACCTGCTGTGCTAGGTCAGATGACCAGGTGACTGTGGTCTCATTCCTTCTATTTCCCATGAGCTGAAGAAATTTGTGACCTCATTCTTGTAACATTTGGAATCCTTCCTCAAGAGAAAGTTCTAAAAGTATAAAGAAATAAGTAACATTTGTATGTACAGAACAAAAATAAGGATGAATATTTCTTGTCATAAATGACCACAGAGGGGCTGGGGATTTAGCTCAGTGGTAGAGAGCTTGCCTGGCAAGCACTAAGGCCCTGAGTTTGATCCCCAGCACCAAAAAAAACAAAACAACAACAACAAAAAAAAATGACCACAGAGCAACCACTTTAGCTATAATGACAAAATTGTTAATCTGGAATTCTATACCTAGTGAAAATGCTTTTCAACATCAAAGGTAAAATCAAGATTTTCAGGCACACAAAACTGAAACAATCTATCATCAACAGAACTGGACTGTAAGAGATGTTAAAGGTTTGACTTGCAAGCGGAAGGCCCTGAATTCGATCACCAGCACCAAAAAAAAATTAAAAAAAAAAAAGAGATGTTAAAGGAAGTTCGAGGATACACTGAATAGAAATCTCTGTCTCAAGCAAAGGATGAGGAATTCTAGGTGTGATCGCTACACTGAAAGTGTAATGTATTGTATTCTTACATGTTACAAATGTACATTATAAACATTATAGTAACTGCTAACCTAATGCCACCAGGGTGAAGCAATGGAATTGCATCCAAAACAGGCAAATAGAGAGGGAAAATGAAAAAAAAAATGGTAAAAAGTTTTTAAAAACCCAAATACTAAAATTAAATATTTAAATTCAGTCCTATAAACGTAAATGTTCTAAATAACTCAATTACCAGGCATAGATTTTCAAATTAAATTTAAAAAGCAAGAACCAACTGTATGGTATTTATTACAAACCCACATTAAATATAAAAATAAAAAATGACTGAAATGAGAAAGGTGGAAAAAATGTAAAAGGCCAAACCTAATGAAATAAAAACAGAAAAAATCGATTTCAGATCAGAGACTACTACACACAAATAAAGTGGGGCATTTTCTGTTGATAAAGGAGAATGAAGAGGAACTAAGAATTCTACATCTGTTCTTCATTACGTAACTTCAAAATACATAGTTGGCAAAGTAACACACTTCAAGAAGATTTAAATATTCACCTCAAAATAGGAAGAATATATAGTTTTATGGTTTGGATCTGGATTCCCCCAAAAGCCCATGGGTTAAAGAGCTGATTTTCAGCCCATGGCACTATGAGAAAGTGATGGACCCTTTAAGATATGAGACTCAGCAGGAAGAAGTAAAATCACTGGGGATCCCTGGCCCCGCCTCTTCCTCTCTAACTACCATGTGGTGGGCAGCTCTACCCCACAATGAGCTCCTGCCATGATGTTCTGCCTCACCAATGATGGGCCCAGTTACCATGGACTGAAATGTCTGAAACAATGAATCAAAAGAAATCTTTCCTCCTCTCAAGTTGATTTTCTCAGGATTTTGTCACAGAGAGAGAAAGCTAATTAACATATATAGTTCCTAAAATAATAAGGATACAGAAGATTTTAACCATGCTATTATTAATCAAATTGAACTAAATTGACCAATTAACATAGACTATTCCACCTAACAAGTACAGAATAGACATTATTGTCAAGTGCACATGGAAAATTTACCAATAGAGATCTTATTGTGATTATTAATACATCCCTCAATAACTGTAGCATTAAGTCATACAAAATGTAATTTTTTTACTACAAAGAATTAAATTAGAAATTATGAAGAAATAAACTTTGGGGAATGCACCAATATACATATCACAACATACTGCTACATAACAAATAGGCCAAAGAAGAAATCAAAAGGTATACCAGAAAAAAATTAAGCTAAATTGTCTGACAATATATCAAAATGTAGGGACTACAATGAAAGCAGTACTTAGAAAAGTATATTAATAAACACCTAATTGAAATAGCATAGGTTTCAATTTAATAACTTTAGTAATTAGAATAAATGAGCAAAGAAATAATAAATATTAGATTGGAAATCAATAAAACAGTTAAGATGAAAATAATAAAGAAAAGCAGCAAAATCAAAAGCTGATTCTTTGGGAAAAGCTATAAAATTGATAAATTCTAGCCAGACTAAATAGGATTTATATAAAAAAAAAAAAGACCAAACACAAATTGCCACTGTCAGGAATGAAATAGATGTGTCAGTAGCTTCATGGATATTAAGAGGATAATAGGGCATATTGTGAAGAACTTCTCAGATGAATTTCTTGAATGACACAAACTGTCAAAACTAACTTACAAAAGAATATATGATATGAATAGCTCTAAATCTACTAAAGAAATTGAATTTATAATTTTACAAACCTTCTCACAAAGAAAACCTCAGACGCAGATGGCTTAACATTTTTTTCAAACATTTAAGGGAGACATCATAACCATTTTTATACAAACATTTATAGAAAATTGACTCTGGATACTGAAATCTGACAGAAACATTGTGAAGTAAGAAAACTTCTCAATTCTCATCAGAATCCCTCACACACGGAGAGAAAAACCTTCGCAGGAGACTTCAGCAAAGTAAAACAAACAGCATACTGTACAAGGATAAAAAGGATTCATATGAGGCTAAGTGAATTTTAACCCTGGAAAGCAAGACTCACTTGGCATTCAAAAATCAACTAATATGATTCACCAAATTAGCGATAACATGAGTAGATGCAGAAAACATATGTGTAGTGTGTCAATTATATTTCAAAAAGGCTGTTAAAATGTTTTACCATAAACTTTTAAATGATTAGAGAGTATCAGGAGTTTCTTCTTACTAGTACCACCACCAGGGTCTTCTAACCCTAATTGCTCCCATTCCTATTTTCTCCACCTCCTGATCCATCTTCTTCATGGCATAACTATCTCATCACTGGGTGAAGGAAATGCACCCAGTCCTCATGCTCTTTATTTGGTGAATTCTGAAATGCCTCGGGTCGATCACCTCCACTCAGTTTCCATTTCTCAACCCTGACAGTGCTGTGCCACCTCTGTCCTCACATCTCCTTTTTCTGGATTACTCCTTCTGGTTAGGTCCATTCTCCTCATCACACACACACACAAAAATTATTTTACCTTTTTGTTAAACAGATTCTCAAATATTTCCAACATTTCAGAAATATCTGCCTGAGGAAATATAAACTCTACCTGGTAACTTGCAAAATTCTTCAAAATATTGCCCCAACCTTAATTTCTGATTTCATCTTGTGTTCATTCCTTAAACATTATTGATCCATACAGGTTTGTGGATTTATTTTATCACAATATTACCTGTCGTATGTCACAAGCTGGAAACTAAGATCTAAGGAAAGATGCTGTTATGGTTTATATCTAGATGTACCCCTAAAACCTCCTTCGTGAGATCATGGTCAGAACCTTCCGAAGGTGATTAGATGATTGGGGCATTTAGCTGACTTACTGTTAGGAGGCGAGGAGCAGTAGGAAGTGGAGTGTCATTGAGGGCGTGGCCTGGAAGGGCTCTACTAATCCTCGATCCTCCCTTCTCTGTCTGCTTGCTTCCTGCCTGCCTTGCCATGAGCAGCTCTTCCTCACCTCCACCGTGCGCCCCTCCGCCATGCCCCTCTATCTTGGAGCCAGCTGTGGACTACAATTGTGAGTCAAAATAAACCTCTCTTCCTTCAATTTGTGGGTTCCAAATATTGTGTCTCAGTGAAGAAAGTGACTAAGACAGATGCTTTTCTGGCAGAATAATATCCTGGGACATCAATTATTTAGGGTGATACAGGCAGTCAACTACTATGTTCCTTTAGAAAACTGATCCTAAGAAAAGCATCTCTGTTGCCAGATGGGGCAAAATCAGGACTGCTAACATTGTTTAAAACCAAACTATTCAAAAAACACGTCGTGAATAATTGCTAGGAACTGGGTAAATATGGATAAACACGAGTCGTGCAAATAAAATATTTATAAAAGTAGTTTTACGTTATTCTAATATGGAAGCCCACAGATTTATTCAGATGAAAGAAGGAAAATAGTCCTATTTATTGAGAATTCTTTTGCCTCAGTTGAAAATAAGAAACTCCATAAATATTTAAGCAGGCTTCCTAATGAAGCTAATGTTCTTGAGCATAGACCTGTCTTGGCAGTATAGTCTGTGCACTTCCATGCAGCTTTTATTTTGTCCCCACTACTGTCTAAATCTTTCCCAAGTAACTGGAAGAGAATAAAATTCTCTTTATTGAAATGATGCCAACTTTATCTGTATGTTACGGGCTTGGGCTGAAAATAACACTAGAGTAATATTTTATATCCTAATCTATGCTTGTCTGGGAAGAGAGAGACCCTGATTTCTAACACTTTCCAGCAATCTAATTTTTGTTTTTGGGTAAAGTCACACAGTTCAGTTTACAAAACTCAACTAACTTTATTGATATACAACACAACTGTAAAATATTTTTTCAACTGCCTATCGGCTATGTATGAAAAGTCTGGCTATAAAGTTAGTCTTAACAAATTAAAAGGATTAACACAAAACTGAGGAACTCCTTCAAATGGCAAAAAAAATGCTAATAAAAATAAAATTCAGACACTCTAACTTACAGTGCTTTTACTTGCAGTTGTTAGATTTTATGAACAAGTGAAAACAATACACCTAAGAAAAAACAATATTTTGAATTTGAAATTTGATCTTTCTCCCAGCTACAGATAAGCAGCATGATAGTCTCTTTTTATTTTTCATTATTTATTTTTTATTAGTACACATTTACAGTACAGAATGATCACATTCCTTGTAGGGAGTTGGTATATATAAATAACACATCTTAATTCTTTTTTCATCCTCTTCTCCTCCCCTCCATCTCTCCATTTCCTTCCCATTTGCAAAAAAAAAAAATCTATCTTATTATTATCTTTTATTTTGCTCCTTTTTCATATTTTTGAGGTACCAGGCAGCAGATGCACCTCCAGCACTCAGCCACAAGGGTAAACACCAGCCTGTGGTGTGCTGTGCAGCCAAACTGTGAGACTCACTCAGTTAGGCCAATTCTGGCATTTCTGGCCTAGACTATTGTCAACTTACAATATATTTTGACATTTCCAATTTAGGATCCATGTATCAGGATGTAAACCTATAGTATGTCAAGGATCATCTATACTGTCAAATGTTTAAAACTAAGTTATTTACTTTGAAACGACTCTTTGGTAAAAGAAGGAGACACAGTAGAGGCTACGAAGATTTTCAAGGAAAATACTACATATTAAAATTTGTAGGATAGACCTAAAGTTCTGCTTTGTGGAAAATTTATGGCATTAGTTGCATATTAATGTATGCAAAAGAAGAAATGTTAAAAACCACTACCAGAAGATTCACATAAGGAAGTTGTAATATGAATAGCAAACTAAATTCTATCTTTAATTTTAAAATATTTTAAATGCATGTGTTTTGTATTCTGAACCTGGTGTTTCTATCATCTGAAGATCTAACCAGCCTAATCTCGGGGCATCCTGTGGGGTACACCCATGGCCCTCCTGTAAGATTGGTTTAGGGCTGCACACCTTTGTATTTCTTTCTAGTAGAGACCAGACACGTGATTTACCTTAGGCAGTTTTGTCAATTTCTCTTCCCGGAGGTTTCCCAAACCATGCAGGCAGTGTAGCCTTGAGAAGGAGACTCAGCCGTAAAGCAGGGACTGATCAAAGCTAGGGATGGCAGTGCTCAGCCAGGCAAGAGCATTGGTTTGTGGTCTCTTCACTGTCAGGTGTCCCAGTGTGTGGCTTGGAGGAGACAGGGACCCAGTCTCAGCCCGCTTCTTGCAAGAACTCATCTGCTATCCCAGAAGATCTTTCACTGGGACCTCTATTTCAGAAACAGCAAATGTCCCCGGATCCCCTTTGCCACAATCTGAGTTTTGTTCTCATCAAATCTCTAAGTTGCCCAGCCTGGGCTCAAACTTGTAACCCTCCAGCCTCAGCCTACTGGAGTGCTGAGATTATAGGCATGGGTCACCATGCCTGGCTTCCTGGGTTTTCAATTCTCTGAAGGCCAAAGTGGATGTGTTTTTCTCATATTCTTTATAATCAGCTGGGTGTTTAAAAGGGTGCCTGATATATTTAGCTTATCATTTGCTGGGATCAGAATTCCAGAATTTCCTTCTAAACTGGAGACCCAGCCATACTATTCCCTAATGCAAACCATAGAGCACCCTGGTCTTTCTCACATCCCCCCTCTGCGATTTGAAGGCCCTGCAAGATGAGCTCCGGGGCGTCATGGAATGGAAGTGCAGGCCTGAGGCCGAGCCTCCTCCGTGCGCTCCTGTCTCCTAGTGCTAAGCACCTGCTGCTCGCCTAACCTGCCGCTGAGATGGGCTCTGCTTGTGGAGCCGTTGTCCCAAGCTGTCCTTCCTTCCTGGGCCCAAAGTTCTCTGTGCTGCCCTAATGCCTGTCACCCAGAAGCCACCTGGGTCACCACAGGGTCTTTAGGGGCTCCATTCCCAGAGGGAAACCAGTGGAGATGGTGCTGCTGAGGCAAAGGGATGAATCTCTCAGTTTTGAGATTCCAGTTGAAGAGACTCACTGCACCTGCTCTGCTGCCCCTCGAATGCTAGTATCCCATTGCTCTGCTTCTTTTTCCCCTTTTGCAGTACTGTGATTTGAATCTAGTCCTTTTAAATTTTTTATCTTGAGACAGTCTCACAAAGTCACTAAACTGCTCAGGCTGGGCTCTGACTTGTGTCCTCCTAACTCAGCCTCCCGGATTGCTGGGATTACAGCTATGTGTCACTACACCCAGATGGGTCTGCTATTTTAACACCTCTGAAAAGGTGACTACTGCTTGTCTTCTGTAGAAAAGTCCTCCTCCTCCACCATAACCTTATTGAGGTAGAGTGGACAATTAAAAATCGTATTATGTAAAGAGGCACGAATGATTCAATGACACGCACCTACAGTGTGGATGACTCACCTCAGACCTGCCAGGCTGTGGTGTCCCCTTTGAACAGGGAGAGCAGGAGACTGTGCTGGGCAGAAGAGGACAGAGTGACAGGCGCTTTCTAGAGACGTGAGTCTTAGTCTCCTCTTGGAGACAGGCGGCTCGGGTTGTGTAGGCAAACGATAGTCACCCCCAAATCAGAAAATCAGATGCCTATCAGAGCAGAAGGAACAAACACATCACAGTAAAAGTCTCTGCATACAGGAGGACAATGCAAACAGGAAAAATAAAAACTTGAGCAATATTTACCATCGTGAGAAATTCCCTTATCTATAAATTTTGGGGGAAAAGCTCACAAAAGAATCCATATAGCGTGAAAGCACCTTAAAAGCCCCATGACAAACGAAGCTAATTGATGTGCTCTAGGGTCACAGGTATATTTAGGAAAATCGTAAAGAAAAGCAAAGAAAGAATAACCTCTCTTTTTACAATCATGCTCAACCTCACACGAAGGAGAGAGGCAGCTGGGGAAAGTCTCAAATGCATGTTCATTAACTTTGTTAACGATGTTCTATTTTGGAGCTTAGTGGTTTGTGCAAGGATATTTTATTTTTATATATCATATGACTTGTTTTTGTAAAATTTCAACATTGATTCATTAAAAATGACTCCTGGCCTTATTAACAATTTGTTCAGTCTGATGAATTAAAAATACCACAGTGAAATCCACATCAGGATTTGGAGTCTGCAGAGTAAGTAATTTCGAAAACCCAATTCCGGTGAAGAGCGACGCTCGGCTGTGGCTCTGCAGAGCAGGCTCTGGTGGCTCTCAGCCCTCTCTGGAAGAGGACCAGGCGCAGCTGGCACCTGGCACCTGAGCTCTGGCCAACGGGGCCCAGACCCACTGTGTCTCTGCTGAGCTCGCCTGCTTGCATCATTTTCCTCCCAGATGAACTAGTGGTACCTGAAGTTACAGAGCATGCTAGAAGCAGCTCCTCTTCATACATGCAGGCCGAGCAAGAGCACCAAGAGCAATGGACAGCAGTGCTTAAGGAGACAGCGCTCATTATTAATACCTCCCTTCCAGCCTGCTGTCCCTGGACTCCAGAACACTTATGTCATGGTCCCTCACTAACACCCCATCCTATCTTACCCTCTCTTCCTGATGGGCTCATCCTCTTGCCATTTTGATCTCGAATGTTGCACCCAAATCTGTGCTAAAGTGCTGTCTGTCTCACTGGACTATGGCCATTCCTAACCCTCCAGCAAGGTCTAGTTCAAACCAGATAATCAATCAATCAATCAAACAGCAGAGCACTCAGATTTTTCTGCTTCAGTGAAACAGTCTCAGATGGTCATAGTCTGAATGGATCTCATCATATACATCTAAACCCACCATATTGGTATGTTCACAGGCATTATCTTATATTTTTAATGCCATAATTAACAAACACTTTTTTCTTATGGCTCTACTGAGTTTAGCAGTGGGGCCTTATGGACTATATCTAGTCCCTGATCCCTTCCTCTCTGGTTTCTTCCTCCACTCTCTGCTTTCCACATGCCATAATTGAGCCACTTTATTCCACTGTGCTCTTCTGCCACGCCCTTCCATGGTGATGTTTCTGCCTTGGAGTCAGTCAACCATGGACTGAATCCCTGAAACCATGAACCAAAGCAAATCTCTCCTTTAAGTTGTATATGTCAGATATTTGGTCAAGCAACAAGAAAGACGGCTTATCATCACTTGTGTGATATTCCTACTGGTGAATGCTGGAGTGGCTTAGAAAGAAGTATGGCCTAATTAGAATCTTTTCCTAGTCGTTTTCCAGCCTGCCAAGGTAAACATTGCCACTTACAGTTTTCTATGTAGAGAAACTCACGAGCTTCTCAAGCAGTGGTACAGAGGCCTACAAAGCTTCCTTGAAGAGCAAAGACTTCTGTTTCCCTCAAAGTGGTTGTCATTGTAAGAGACATCTTCACATTCAACTCTAGCAAGCACTTGAGGTCCTGTGGGAGACCGACTTTATTTGTCCAGCCATGCTTCAGACCCTTGGTAAAATGTTGCTCAGATCTCTGGCCGGGCAGGGAGAATCAAGGAGTGGACATCGACGTGATAACAAAAGCTAAATGGAGAAAAGGGGAAAGACTGAAGACAGCAAGCCCACCATGAAATAAGGTCAGAATTAAATTAGGATGACCTTTTTTTAACATGGAAACCACACACAGGACCTGGGAATACATGGTAACAAGTACAATCACTTCAGATGAGGCTAGGAACAGCCCCATGGAAGCTAAACCAGAAATCAATTTGCAATCAGTTAGAAGAAGCCAAGGTCCCTTTACAAGGTCCTCAGGCCAAGATCTGAACATTGATCCAACTGGCACAGAATGAGTTGGAATGTGGGCTCTGGTGACAGATTATGCACAAGCATGGGAAGATTACGCTTCCCTGTGCCTCAGTTTCCTCATAAGGAGTGAGAATTGCAGAATTACATGTGTTCATGTATAGAAGGAGCACTTAGAACAGAAATAAGCACCAAAAGTGCTCAGAAGATACACTCTCTTATTCACTACTGCTCTGATCATAAGTGACACATTTTTTAAATTAGTAATTTTACTCACAAAGGAATCATTCATGCAAATATAAAAACCTTGCACCCCAGGGCAACCACCAGGATCCCCACATACTGCCGAAGGCAGAATGTGCCCAGTAACACATGTAAGAAAGCATCCTGCCCTGCAGCCTTCAGCATGATGACGCCAGCCATGAACGTCTCTCCTTGCTCCATCTCTTTGCTACAAGTTTCCCTCCACCCTGTGTAGGTTTGCAAACAAGGCTCAAGCCTCTGATCTGGGGAGGTGGAACCCTCAGCCAGCTTTTCCACTTGTAAGTTAATATGCTATTTTTCTCAGTTTTCTAGGTCTGTTTCGAACTTGTGAGGATCGCATGCAATCCATGATTGTTGTGCATATTATCAAATTTAGCTTGGGGTCATCAAATCCTGGGAGTGATACCCTCACCCTCGCTTCCCATCATGCCCCTGTGATGTCCGTGGGACCCTCTGCAAAGCCAGCGGCCATTCCCGGGTTGCCTCTCTCCCTATGCAATACGTGAGCCTTCCCTCATGGAAACTGAAATGAAGTTGTTAGAAAAATATTCTGTTTTATTTTGGTCTTCCAGTCCTCCTTTTCAATGTTTAAATTTCAGGGAATTAGAGCATTGGTAGACAGCAGATGACCCATGGCGAGGTGACTATTAAACCTCAGGAAGCTTGGGTACCTGGGGAGGACTGCGAGGGAGCAGCAGGGTGCAAGATCTCAAGACCCCTGTCTCCCCACCTGGCCTCCTGTTTCACACTGTCCCTTCTGCTGTGGCCAGACACAACGTCATCCTCCACCCACCAGGGAAGGGTCACAGCAACTCTGCGTAGCATGAGAGACAGGTGCCCTCCAGCTGCAAATGCCACACAATAGCGAGAGACAGAGGGAGTCAAGAGGAGGAACCTCCAAACAACTGCTGGGATGTAAATGTAGAACGTTGTCTTGTTCTAAAACCCGTTTAATAAGCAGCATGAAAAAGAATAATAGGACCATTTCATTTGGCATTTTCAATGTTTGCCCAGGAAGTGGCAAGAAAGCAAGAACAGATATTTGTTTTCCTCTCCTTTTTTTCTTGCTCAGACAAGTGAATGAGAAGACTACATTTCTCAGTGTCCAGTGCCCAGGACCACTAAGATCATGTTCAGGGTGATGACGGGGAGAACAGTCTCTCAAACAAGGTTAGAAATCTAGTACTCTTATGTTCCTACTTCCCTGCCCAACCCCCTCTCTCTCTGTCTCTCTCCCTCAATCTCTCTCCTCTCCCCCTTTCCTTTTCTCCATCTGTCTCTCTTTCCCTCTCTCTCTCCCTTTCTCTTTTCTTCTATGAGTTGAACCATTTTAGATTCATCATATAAGTAAACTCAGGCAATATTTGTCCTTCTGTGTCTGGCTTACTTAGCATAGTGTCTTCCAGGTTTATGTTTTTATAAAGGCAGGATTTCCTGTATTTTTTAAGCCAAATAATGTCCCATAGTAGGTACATATTGCATTTTTTTAATACATTCATCTGTGGATGGACATTTACATCATTTCCATGTCTTTGCTATTGTGAATAGTATAGCAGTGAATGAGGACTGCAGATATTGCTTCAAGACCCTGATTTTATGCTGAAGTTTTTCATCTCAATAATAATAATAATAAAGAGGATGGGAGGAAACTTTTGTAGGTGATGGACAGGCATATGGCATAGACTGTTGTGATAGCTTCGTGGGTATATATTCACCTCCAAATTCACCAAGTTGTATACTTCAAATACAGAGGCATTTTGGCTAACAAACACTTTTGTTTGCAACCAGAAACATTTGGCAAAATTTTGTTTTTGTTTGCAAACTCTGCATCAGGTGACAAACACTGCTGTGGCCATTTTTCTCACACAAACACAAACATGGCCATCTTTACCAAAATCGTAGAACAAATTAAATTCATGAATCAAGCTACCACAACATGAATAACTCTTTATCAGACAACCACACCTCAGTAAAGTGGTTTAACCCTTGAATGAGCCAATGTGGAATATAAAAAAGAGACAGAGCCCTGACCTCTATGGGCAATTATTTCACTGTTCATAAAAATTCTGGTTTTGTTTTTTCTGGGCATTATACTAGGACTGTATTTCTCAGCTCTCTTTCAAGTCAGACAAGACCAGTTTGCTTGTTTTGGCCAATAACATCCCAGTGGAAATGATGTGTCACCCTCTCCTAGATGTAAACAGTAGGTGCTAGTGCTCAAATGGTCACATGCCTCTTCTGACTGTAGAAGCTCATGTCGAGATGCAGCTACTTCCCATGAGCAGAGCCCCTCCTGGCCCTCACTGGACGTGTCGCATGAGTAGAAGTCAGTATGCAGTGTGTCAGGGTATTGAGATTTTTGGATTGGTTTTTACACAATCTAGCCTAGCCTGGCCTGACCAAGTCAAACTGCTGTAGCTTGTGGTGTGGACTAGTAACCATAACAAAACAAGTTCTTTGGATCACAGAGAGCATTTATCTCCTTCTTTCGTTTTAAAAGTCCTCTCTTTATTTGGGAACAACTCATGTGGAAATGGATTAGTTTTGGAGACATAAGTATGTGCTCATGTTAACATAATATAGAACATTTGTTACATATAGAAATATTTATTTATGGCTGGGGATTTAGCTCAAGTGGTAGAGCGCTTGCCTACCAAGCACAAGGCCCCAAGTTCGATCCCCAGCACACACACACAAAAAAGAAATATTTATTTGTATGTGTCTGTACGCTACTTAGTAGACCCACTTATCTTATCTCAGTTTACTCTGTAAACTGAGAAAACCCAGCAGTGATTATCTCTTGCCTGGTACCAATAAGTACACCTAACACAGAAGACTTGATTTCTAACACCATTCTCCAACAAAAGAAACCAGGATTCTTGGAGAAGTGGCTGCATTTAGGTCAGAGGAAGGAAGTACAAAAGATGAAACTGAGGTGTCTTATAGTACCAGAAAGTAAAGAAATAGAAAAAGCAGTAATAACCTCATGATGGATGGATGCCAAAGGGTCACAGAAACAATTCAGGTAGCCAAACCTGGAAATTTATGAGCAAAAATTGTGCATAAAGTAATATAGGATTCTAACACAATGTGTAAAATAAATATCCCTGAGTTCATATTGAAATAAGTATATTATTGAATAAGCAAATAGGGAAAAAGGAACAAATCTGCCATGCAGAAGAATTCTACATAATTTGTGTAGACACTGTGCCCTCGAAGAGGTAGAGAAGCACCCCCATCCTTTAAGTGCTGGGTGCACATTCTGAGTACCTTCCAAAGAGGGTAACTATGAAAGGGAAAGAAAAGAGGGTGATGTACAGCGGAGAAACCTGACAAACACTAATTAAACCAAGTGATCAAGGTCAGCATCAACAATGATGATATGCTGAGAGCATGTACCCCTGATAGGATGCAAGAGAACAGCACTCTACCTCTGTAGGTTTCCTTCCCCAAACACATTGCTTCAGTCTAACCATGAAAAAAGTATCAGATAAATCCCAATGAAGGTGCATTCTGCAAAGTACACATTCAATATTCTTCAATGCTCTCAAGGTCATCACAATGAAGGAAAGTCTCAGAAATTGTCAGTCAAGAGAATCTGAAGGTCACATGACTATACATGTACTGTTATCCTCAATGCGATCCTGGAACAGAAAACTAAGACATGGGGAACAAACTAAGACAATCTGAATGAACTGTGTATTTTAATAATAACGTATCACCATTTACCCACCAACTGCCACAAAACATAAGATGTTAATGATATAGGTGATCTATGTTCAGTATATGTAAACGCTTTACACCAGCTATTCAATCTTTCTGTAAATCAAAAACTATTCTAAAAGAAAAACAACATTTAAGTATTATTTACAATGCCAGAAAAATATTAAGTACTTAGGTATTTAAATCTCCTAAATGATAGTCAAGATCTTTGGAACCTACAAATACTGCACTGACAACTCTAACTCTTTACTCTTAGAAATTAAGAAAGACCTGAATAAACCAAGTTATACCATGTTCATGGATTATAACCTTCAGTATTCTTTGAGTGACGACTCTTCTAAAATTGTTCTGTGGATTGATTTCAATTTCAATCAATTTCCACCAGGATTGTTAATATCAATTGATAAGCTCTTACTAATTTATATGACAATACAAATTATCTAGAATATCTCAAACATCTTTGGAAAATGAATAGTTTTAAGATGAAGACTATCTAGTTTCTAGATTTAATGTAAAGTTACTGTAATCATGACACTTTGGAATTGTTTTAAAGGTAGATAAATAGAAAAATGGCACACAATAGAGTTAAAATAGACTTGCTCATATAGAGTCAGTTGCTTTTTGACGAAGGCATAAAGACATTTTAGTGGATTCGATGTCCTCCGTAACTGTCCTAGAAAAACTGGATATACAAGTGCAAAAAGTGAATTTCAATCCAGATCTTTCCTCATAGGTAAAGTATTTAGAACTGTGCATCATGTTCCTAAATAAAACATAGATCTATGAAACACTAGTATAGGAGAAGAAGGAATATCAAGCCAGAGGCTCCCTTTTCAGAGCAAAAGATAAAGGACCGTGTACATGTTACACTCGCGCATGCTTCACACACCACTGGAGTCTTGTTAAAGCTGAGAACGAATGTATTTGTCCCTGTCTGTCGGGTGCAATTAAAGTCAGAGAAAATTTAGTTACCGAACTGTACAAGCAGAAAGCGTACAACGGGCACCATCTGGACTTTCTGGGAGACACTGTGCACAACGTCTTGCTCCATCTCCGTCTTTCTCCGCTGTTGAGAAAATGCCCAAGTCCGAAGCTGTCAGCCTCTGAAGGTGAAGGGCACGGGGAGATAGGCTCAGGGAACCAATGGAGGTGATGCTTGTCTTCATTCATTTTATTTCTTAATGTCCCGCTGAGGATTCATGCTCCAGCCTTCCACAAGGCTCACGGGGTAAGATGGCTGGGAATATTCATAAGCAGCTCTGCCTCTCCCACTATCTTGTTCCTTGACCTTGGTAAGTTAATTAATGTTTTGGCAACTGTTGCCTAATGAGTAAATGATAAAAATCTGAATTTAAGTTGTTAATGTAATTAATAAATTAAGACATTTAAATCAACTACTATAGCACTGTGCCCTTGATATACACTCTGCAACTGATATATTTATTGTTACATCCCCAAAATGTTGTGTTTCTTTTCTGCAGTGGTGAGAATAACCAGGCACACTAAGAGGACAATGACACATCAGGTTAGAATTGTGGGATGAGGGACCGAGACACTAATGAGAAACCTTAAGTTAGATAATTAAATAACTGAATATAGAAGAAAAGCCTTCCCAAGACAACTTCAGGGTTTTTAAAAGTGGGTGAGACTATCTATTGTGAATGGATAGAAGAAAAACACATATTGCTTCTCATGGAACTTTCACATAGTCTCCAGTATGTGTGTTATGTGTTCTCATGGTGATTTGAGAGAACTTTAACTCTGAGACATGAAAAACTAGAATTTTTCTAAATAGTAGTAATAGATGCCACTTAGTGCAAGAAAATGCTGTCAACCATAATTTCACATGAGTTGAAATCCTGTACACAGGGTGTGTGTGTGTGTGCATGTGTGTGCACGTGTGTGCACTCAGCCGAGGCCACACATAACCTCTGTATGGTTCTTCAGGCACTCTGTTTAGAGCTCAATCCCCATCTCAGGGCTTGGATATCTGCTCCTCTCTCCTTGGAACTCTATTTCCTTAAATATTCTCTTGCTGCCTTTAGTCATCCACTCGAAACGGTACCTAAGGGGTTGTTTTATTTTTTAGATTTTAGATTAATTTTCCTCCTGTCATTTGTCACTCTCGCATCATATAGAGATATTTGCTTATTCATCCGCTTATTTATGCATGTCCTGTTCCTTTCCTGAAGGGGAAAAATTAACTAGAGCATGACTGAGCATACAAATCACATACACACTCACACACACACACACACACTCACACACACATACTCCAAAGGCCAGTGCCATGAAGCGAAGGGCACGTTTGCCTCCTATATCTCTGCATCCTTAGTGCCCAGAACAATACCTGCTGCAGCTTTGGCTCAAAATACAGCCGCTGAATGAAACACAGCTGCATTACCGGATACCTCCAGCCTGTTCATATTCAGCTTTATGGACAGAATATAATTTTATCCTTTTTTCTTACATTCATTCCCTTAGACTACAACCACAACCAAATCATGGCCACTGAGAAGACTTCTGTATATTTCAAATTGTCATCTATTGGAGATTTTTAAGAATTATACTGAAGGGGCCTTATCATCTGAATGAAAAGCTGGACTACACAATCATTGATAAGGAGAGAAACTTAGAATCATCTAGGCATTTTTGACACCAACTGGACATTCTAGTACTGGGTTTGACATCCACCCTAGATCTCTCTAGGCATACGAATGATGGGGAAAACCCACAGGAGCCAAGGGAGGAAGGAAAATCCAACCACTGCAGATCTGTGATGCCTGAGATCGTGCTGAGTGCTTTCATTCATTGTCTCATCTAGTCCCACACATCCGAAGGACCACACAGGTGGTCACTGGTGCAGCCAGCATTCTGCCTGACCCCAGAGTCCACACTGAGACGCGGTCCCTAGAGCGATGCTTTTTTAGAAACTTACCCTGCTGAATGCAACATGGAAAGAGGCAGCTCAACAAGATTCTTCTTTCCTTCTGTCTCCTTTTCATAGGACTCTTGGAACAAAGGTAGCATTTCTAAACGCTCTGGCTAATGCCTGCAGAATGGCAAGAAAGCTGGAGATAGCACAACTTCCTACAATAACTGATTAGCCCAGTAGAAAAGTCATTCGACACTGACAGGTCTGAGGCCTTTGAAGCAAACCAACAGGAAGAAGAATCTCACTTCGGCACTGTCACCAGCACCAGGGCACACACGAAGGGTCAGTGTGTCCCCTGGGAGCGGAATGCAGGGGAAGGGTTGAGCTACTTTAAATCTGGGCCTGTTTCCTTCTGTGTCTGGACTCCAGAGCCTCTGAGTCCAATTACGTGGCACTCCGTGAAGCCAGGTACACACAGGTTCAGATGTTAACAACGCAGAAGCCCTGTGAGCCAATCTAGAGCTTTGCATTTTTAATAATATCATTTTAATAAATATCGTGTTCCACTGTAATATTTCTAACTAGTTTTGCTGTTATGTAAAAAAGGAGAGGCAGCTCTAGAGGAATTCAGTTGAACCAATTTTCAGGGTAAAGCTGGAATAAAATAATTTTGCATTTATCATTTAAGTTAATTGTAATGAGCCTGCGTCTAATGAGCCTTACCTCTAAACTCCATTTAAGACAACAGTTAATTGCTTCATTTTAATAAATGTTGTCAGGATAGAGAACATAACAATGACTGAGCACTCAATTACTACTGAGCCTGGAAAATGAAGATATACAGAGCTTAATGAGATCCATAATCTGAAAAGGCAATTAGTACCCAGAGGTGGAAGAGGACTTTCTTCCAAAAGCCGCACAAACCCAAGCAATGTGATAGAAATAAGCCCACAGATCAACACAGAAATAAACCCGTGCTGGCTTTGCTGAGCACCTACTGTGTTCCAGCCTGGACACTCAGTGTGCCCCTGGACTGTTCCATCTGACAGAAGGCTGGAGAGCTGTAGGACCCTTGGAGATGTACACCTGTTCAAGGGTAGCCTCACAACTCAGAGCCTTTCTTCTGGAGTGAGTTGTTAAGGACACTTCCAGCCATTTTACTTAGTTTTTGTTGAGTGGAAATAGAAGTTCAAAAAGTCCACGCATAGATCAGGAAAAAAATAAGAGGCCTGCAAGCAAATTTTGCTTCCGTGGAACACCATGCTTGGCTTTGCGTATACTGCGTTTGTTCTGAGCCCTGAAAGTGTAGGGTCTGCTGTGCGTGGGCTGGTTTTCTTATTCTCCTGGAGATGAGAGGAGCTATTCCCACAGGAGTGGATTGAAACAGCTCTTGGCAAGTACACCGTGCCTCACTTCTATAATAGATATGTGCCACCAATGTCAAGGATCCAGTTTCTTTTACTCCTTTTCTTTCCATTGCATGACTTTGAAATATATGGTTTAGGTTATGTTAGCTACATACCAGAGTCAGGAAAAAGTTAACTAGTAGAGTATTGTTTTGTTTTTCTGGGGAGGGACATGTGTTTGTAATACACAATAGTTACACTCATTTTGAGGAAGCGGTACATGTGTATATTGTGTCTTGATCATCTCCAATCAGTTTACGTCCCTCTTCTACCCTTCTGTCTCGGAGATCCCCTTCCCATCTCCCAGAACTCTGCCTTTTCATTTCCAACCGTCTCTCCTCTATTTGACTCTTCTACTTATTTATGTTTTAGGTTAGAAGCCACAATCTGAGAGTGAGGGCAGAGAGAAGCGAGGAATAAAGTATGGGAGGCTGTATGGGAACACACTGCCGTGCTCCACCACTCTGTGCAGGTGCAGACAGAGACAGATGCTGCCAGCTTCTTCGCAGGTGGATCCACTCGGCAATGGAAAAGGGCATCAGAGGAGGGAAGGGGTTTGCATCCACTTGTTCCTCCACTTGGATGGAGTTTTCCTGCGTGAGAGGCAAAGCCTCTCACTTCGACGTTTCATCAGGCACCATTTCCGCTGCACCCAGGAAACCCGCCTCCTCCTCTGTGGTGCTGGCCTCGGCCTGGGTCAGTCTCACACAGCCCATGGGACACGCTCGCTTTCCCAGAGAGAAGGAAGAAGGCAGGCTTGACGCTCACACAGCCTGTGGGAAAAGCAGGGTGGAGGAAGGTGAGCAGATAGGGAATGGGGTCAGCCCCCTCCTCTGCTGACAGCCAGAGAAGAGCTAAGTGGTTAGCAAGCAGCAGCGGGATTATAGGTGGATGATGCTCCTCAGTCAGCCACAGTTTCAGCCAAATGCCACCAGTTATCTGTGTACGCGCACACACACACACTCACACACACACACACACACACACACACACACACAGAGGGATAAAATTTCTCTACGCATAGTAGTAGATCCAAACCTCCACTTGTGGTTAGTGTATCATTGGGGAACAACTGAAGAAGGGGTCTTCTTTAGAAGAGGAGCTCTTGTCGGTACTGGTTGTTTGAAACCATGGACCGCAGGCTTTGGGGGACACAAAGCTGAATCAGTGCCGCTCACTTGGGTGACCTCACCATGAGCTTGGACAAGATGTTTCCCGGCCCTTGAGAGTCAGGTGAGTCTGGAAGAGCCCATCTCTCTGTGTCTATCTGCATCTCTCTCAAATCTAAAACAGTCATCTGCTCAGCCATACTTTATCATCTCTACAACCCTCAAGTTGCATTTCTGGATTCCCTTTCCATTCTTGTCTATTATTTCTCTGCTGAGGTGACACGGCTGAGTCTAGTGAGACTCACCAACCCCAAAAATCTATGCTCTCAATACCATTATTCATTTCATTAATAAGAACAATAATTGTGTTATTATTTAGAGAGAAGAAAAAATGTGGAAGACAAAGTTGTTGGGTTGGTTGTCTTATCTGGTCCTGACTGTGGATCGTAGAGATGAGAATTGAGCCTTCTAAACTTTTTACTATAAAATCTGGAGGGCTGGGATGTAATCCAGAACACCTCCTCTAGACTTAGGGATCTCCCCTCTACTTGCCATGGTTCTGTGCCCTTTGCAGTATTACTTGAATTTCTTGGACTTGGCTAATACTTCCTGCTTTTGCCATGTCCCCTAGGTGAAGTTTAGTTCGCCACAAAGAAACTTTGTTACAAAGAAGTATGAATGTTCCACTTCCTCGGCGTGTGTGTGCAGCGATTTCATTGCAGCTGCTTTGATTAAGTGACAGCAAAATCCAAAGAATTCTTAACAAGCTGTGAAGCATAACTCTTTCTTTATGAACTCACACTGGCTATTGAAATGAAAAGCCTAGAACTCATTGTCTATTCTCTGAAGCCTGACAAATAAACTATACTGAATTTGCTATTTTAATGCAAAGACTGAGAAAAGGTACACCTTGAGCTTCCACCTTTGTCTCTATACCATCTTAAGTCAAAGAATAGATTTTCAAGACAAAAATCTAAATAACGGGCAAACCAGTTTCTGTTAATTGCCTTAATGTCTATATTTGCAAACAGAGATTAATATGTTGGTACAATTGTAGAAGGAAAAGCAGGGGAATAATGACTAATATGTTTTCTAATTGAAACGACACTTTCTTTCCTGTCCCAGTCAGAATGAGACCGTGGCCGTATGACATGGGTGGATTTTTGAAGTGCACCTGTTTAGCTGTCTCCTGTCCATTCTTGGGGTGCATGTGTCACTGCCAGGTGCTGATGGCTTGTTCTATGCATATGGGCTGCTGCCCACTTAGTGGGGGCTGTGTCCCTGGTGGAGTCAGCTGCAAGCTGTGATTCCCTGCCAAACAATCTATTTCACAGACTGGTGGCAAAATCTGATATTTGTACCCTGAAAGACGTTAAGGCATTTTATGTCCCATAGTGGACAATAAGACTTACTTATTAAGGCATTTTAAGTCCCATAGTGGACTGATCCAAGACTTACTTTGGAAGCCGAAGCTGTGTAGCAGTATTTCCATCTTTCAATTTCAGTGTGGCACTGAGAGAGGAGTGGGAAGAATATATGAGAACTGAGACACTACCTGAAGAGGTAGAAGTGGGGCTCACAGGGAACCAGCCTGTGCCAGGCTGCCAAAGCTGGACAGAAGAATGAATGCCAAACACAACACTCCATCTATATTTTACCAAAGGATGCAAAGATTGTGTTGCATGTATAATCCATGCTGGACTGATATACAGGGTCTCAGCATTCAGGACAAACTTCCTAAAAATTAGCTGTACACTTTTACACAAGTCGTTTGTATTTCTGTCATCTATAAAGATAAGGGATTTGAAAATAAATCTAAACTTTCCACTCTGGCCATCCCTATTGGCTGTTGTTTACTCTGGCCTTGCTCACCCTGCCCAGCAAGATGGGGCTCCCAGCAGACACATCTGGATGGTGGGTAACTTATTGGGGTGCTCCATAGTGCTGCTATGAGACTACAGAGCTGGGGCGGGGTCACTGCAGGATTGTGGACAGAAGAGGCAGAACAACAAACTAAAGATCACACATGCAGATGGTAAATGGTAAGACATGCATGAGTGGATTTGGGAGAGTCAGCCTAGTGGGCATGGCAGGAGTTGGCAAATAAGCCACAAAGTGAAGCAGAAATCACAAGGAGGAAGCAGAAATCACAAGGAAAAGGCAGCAAAGCTATCGAATACTCAACACATCTCATGCAGGCCAGTATCTCTGAACGGGAAGCCACCTGGTAGGTGCCAGCAGTTGTCAGTGGGACTTCAGCCTGTCTCCAGTGGGATCCACCCTCGGGGTCTGGGAGGGTGGATCCCATACAAACCTTCCAAAAGATGGGCACGATGCCCTGGTGGGGACTAGGAATGGAGTTGTATTTCTAACGAGAGCGACTACACAGAATTGAAGGAATTGGCAAAATGAAGAAAAAGGAGCCTAATGTATTTGAAGTAATTTAATTATTTAATGACTCAAAATGTCCAAAAGCAGAGTTTTACTGGTCTGTGTATATTTTAGCAGTGTTTTGATTTTGAATTAACATGGGTGGAGGTGCCATGTCAAAATCCTTTTGGGGCTTAGGGTTTGTACTTGGAAACTCAGATAATACCCTTTAAAGAATCATGAATGAAGCCACTGACGCCCATGGAGATTGTCTACAATTCTGGTTCCGGTTTCTAATCCTGGCTGCATGGTTTCGAAGTGCCATAAATTTGGAGCAAGTAAAGTCTCTAAAGACTCGGGTCATTGATGGTGAAATTGGGAAGGCAATGTCAGATCTGAATCAGATGGTGAAACTGGGAAGGCGATGTCAGATCTGAATCAGATGTGAATGCTGTGAATCGTCTCTTGTTTACCACAGCCAGGCTTTGTGCTGAGAACTTTACAGAAAGGTTAGAGAGGAGAAGAATAATTTTGTCACATCCCAGAACCTTGCCTTCATCCCTACATCACAGAAAATGAATTTCCTCTGCCTGCCTTGCTTCCTCTTCTCCAGACTAAAGATTTAATACAACAGAGCTTTTAGGCATAATAGTAAAAATTGCAGCTCTGCCCTTTACCAGACATGTAACCTTCGAGAAATTACTTAATTTCCTAACCCTCCATTTCCTCACCAGTACGTCGGGGGATTGAGGCACAGTTTTGAAATAATACTGAGCAGACAAAAAATACCTAGCAGTCATTTGACAATTAGCAAATTGCGAGTAACATTTTCAATGGGAGGTGAGATGGACTTTCAGTGGCTAATTATCAACGGATATTTGTGTGGTCTTTGCCTCAATAGCACACAAGATCATAAAAAAAAAGAATTTGCTGGCTCAGTGTTGATAACGAGCATATCATCTAGAAACTGCACGAGAGTTAAGCCTGCTTCTCCATTACTGCGTTTGAGATGGAGGCTGAGGATATCCTGTAAGTTTGTGTAATTTTGGATAAAGTTTAATTAAAAAAAAATGATACCCAGTACCTATAGCTTGGAAAATACTGCTCTGTCATGAAGAGGATTCTTTATCCACCGTCGTGACAGCTTCAGACTGCTTCTAACCCAAGTAAACATCTCCTGAATAGTCAGACACAGAGAAATTTTACAAAAAAAAAAAATCATTTCACCAGGGCACAGAGAGATAAACCCCACCATCTTAAGGCAACAGTGACAACTCTAAACATTGGATTCTAGTCCCAAAGGTAGGATGCTGACAGGCAAGGCAACATGAAGAGAGCAAAAGACCGATATTCTGGGCATAAGGTGTGGGCCTGGCTAGGAGGCAGGGAGAGAGGAACCCTGTTTGCCAAATTCCTCATGAAGTAAAATGTTTTCTCTCTCAGGAAAAGCGAAAACTCTGGAGGCCCCTCTAGAATATGTGAATATCTGAAGATCTCAAATACCCTCTGAGGGAACAAAAGAGAGGAAAGGATGGATTGGAAACACTGCTATCAGATTTGGGTCTCTGTTTGTGTATTTGTCTGAGACAATGTCTTGCTATGTAGGCCAGGCTGGCCTTGAACTTATAACAATCCTCCTGCCTCAGCCTATAGATGGGCCAGGATGACATTTTTTCCAGGTAAACGGATCTAATCTTTTTTTCTGTCAGGAATAAAGTGTAGAATTTGAGAGGTGAGTAAAGGAAGTCTCCATTTTTTTCCTTAAAGAATTGAAGGGTAATACATTCCAGAATAAGAGTCCTTTCAATGGCATCCGTCCTGCTGTGGCTTTTCTTGCTGGAGTCTCCCCGGTACCAAGCCAAGGAGCAAAAGGACTTTAAAGTGGATTAACTCACTTATTCGGGGCCAAACCATGAACAAGCTACAGAGAAAGTTGCAGAGACAGAGCTGAACCCAAGTGGCCTGACTCTGGAGCCCGGATGTAGAGCTGAGCCCAGGAGCATTAATGTGTAAGCATGAGCACAGACAGTAGAGATATTGGCATTTTAGTCACTTCTTTTCACTGAGACACAACACCCAGCACATGCAACTTAAAGGAGGGGAGGTTTACTTTGGCTTGTACTTTCAGTCGATGGTCAGCTGACTCCAAGGCAACAAGGCAGGGTGCAAAGGCCTGGCATGG
>PVJO010019889.1:0-33215 GCA_004026905.1 Hystrix cristata
TTTTTTTTGATACAAGGTTTTGCTGTGTAGTCCAGTCTGGCCTTAAACTCACTATGTAGCCCAGGCTGGCCTCTAACACAAGGCAAGCATCCTGCCTCAGCCTCCTCTGGAGTGCTGGGATTACAGGTGTGCCCAGCTGAGAATTTCTCTTTTTAGATACAATACTTCAAAGTGAATTACCTTATTGCTGGAGATGTAGTTAAAATAGCTGCTTGCAAGTTTGTGGCATTTTCCCCCAGTATTTACATTACCTGGCAATTGCCATTTGGTAATGGCCATTTTCCTCTAAGGGACTGATCCCACTTTCTCTGGTTCTTTTTATGTTAAGCAATTTTAGATTGTATCACAGACAAGTGCCCTGGCATATAGACTGTGGACCCTGTTATAATCCTTTGCGGATTTTTAATTTTATTTTCATTTTGTAGAGTACTAACCCAGTTAGGTGCAAATTGCAGTTTCTCTCTTCCCTGTTGTTGGCAATGGGTTTGATCTCATTTCAGTTTTCTAGGCCTTTGCTATTCTGGTTTGTGTCCATTCCACACATGTGTAGCCCAGGAGTGAATTTAAACACAGAATTAGAGAATCATTTTCTTTGCCACTCTCCTCTTGAGGATTCCCCTTAAACTCTATGGCCTACAAGATTCTCTTTCTTTAATTCCTCTGGCCACTAAGATGCAGTGTGTATTGGAGCACTACCAGTCTATATTACTATGCAGTTATAAAACCTGGCCCTACTCAGGAGGCAATTCCAGATTGGAAAAAATACCTCCTGGAGGTTATTTCTCCAATTTTGGACTCCCCCCACAATCTGCTTACTGTTATTTACTGTCTGGCTCCCCCAGGGAGTTGTTGTTTTATGTGTTTTGTCAAGTTTCCAGTCATAATCAGCAGGAGAATGAGTTATTGGGATTAGGCTGCCATGTCCAAAACAGAACCTCATTTATCATTTTTGTCATTCACACATTAAAGTATTTTTCAAACTGTCCCATAATATGATATTCATTAGCTGATGGTTGATTGTGTAGGTTTTACATACTGTCAAAATTTGTCTTCATGTGTTTTGGAATTTTGTTCTGTGAACTAATTTTGAAAGAGTATATTTGTTGTCCATTTGCCTCCCTCTCATTTCAATAATGCAACCTGTAACATACAGTCTATGATCTATCCTAGCAACACTCATGTAAGTACAGTGCTACAATTATCATCATTAGTAATAGTGACACTCGTTCACATTTATATGTCTTTTACTGTCTGCCAAGTTCCAGTTCAAGAGTTTTACATTTTATTTTTGTATTTTAAAGTAAACTTTTATACAACTGCAAAATATATTGCTGGGATTTTGATATAAATTTCATTAAATCTATAAATCATTTAGGTAGAACTTGCATCTTTATTATGCTTAATGTTCTATGAACATAATATGTTTCCAAATTCATTTAGATAAATTTCTTTTATCAGAATTTTGTAGTTTTAGGCTGGGGATTTAGCTCAGTGATTAGAGTGCCTACCTAGCAAGCCCAAGGCCCTGAGTTCAATTCCTGGCACCAAAAAAAAAAAGAAAGAAAGAAAGAAAGAAAGAAAGAAAGAAAGAAAGAAAGAATTTTGTAGTTTTTAGTTTTGAGTTCTGTATGTTTCTGTTAGATTTATACTGAGTATTTAATATTTTCATTAATTATACATGATATTGTTATTTAAATTATTGTTTCCATATCTTCATTGCTAGCACATAGAAATACAATTGAATTTTGTGTGTTTGTCTTATGTCCTGTAACCTTATTGAACTCAACTTTTTATTATAGGAGTGTTTTTTTCTTTGTTTTTGTTTGTTTGGGTTTTTTTAAAAAATATATTTCTTTAGATTTTCAATACAGGCCACGTCAGGTGCAAATAGGGATGGTTTTATTTCTTTCCTATTTGTATGTCTTTTATTTCCTTTTCTTGCTCTAGTGCACTGTCTAATACTTCTGGTACTATGTTAAAGTGGTATAAGGCAGTATTATTGCCTAATTCTTGAGTTAAGGGAGAAAACACTCAGGCTTTGATCTTTGTATATGAACTATAGGATTTTGTAGAGGATCTTTATCAAATTTTAGGAGTTCCTCTTTATTCCTAATTTACTGACGGTATTTTTCATGCATGGTTGTTGAATACAGTAAAATCTTGATAGTGAGTAACTTGTTCTGAGAGTGTCCTCCAAGACAATCAAATACAGAGTCTGTCAAAACATATATATACTTCAGAAAAAGAAAAACTTGTGTAAATATTTTAATACTAAATTTATTAAGACATCATGAGATTAATACAAGTTACATTTGACCTCTACAATCACAAGAGATGCTCAAAGTGGTTGCCATTAGCTTCCAGACATTTATTGGTGTGGTGAACTGCTGAGGTATGTATGCATTTTTTTGGAGGACTCTATATTTCTAATAAACTTTAACTTGATGAACAAGCAGCATCTTGCAGTATGAGTAGTATGTGACTCCGAATGTCACATGATCAGTGGTTCTCTCTCTCCCTCTCTCTCTCTGCAGAATTATGGGTGATTGTCTTCCAAAAGCAAGAAGTTATGGAGGAGATCTCATCAGCAGAGGAGGGAGAGAAAAAGTGGAGGAATCCCTCACTTCGAATGAGATTAGGGAGATGTGTGAAATGTGGGAAACAATGCAAAATTTTTTAGAAAATCATCACCTGAATAAGGCTGTAGCAGTGCAAGCAATGAATCTGATTAACAACAATGCAGCCACATTTTTGCACAATCCTCCAAAGGAGGCAAAAGCAAGTGTCATTGGATAGGTTCCTTATAAAATTTGGATGAAAGGAAAAAGATTCCACTGAGCTAATAGACAGTTGTGGTTCTTCAAGTGACAGTGAAGGTCATGCTGCACAATAACCTTCCTCTCTCTAGTCTCCCTCACACCAGTCATGAAGGTTTTCAAAGGTAAGTGAAGGTTAGTTTCTTTGTTTTTTTTTCTTTTGTGTTTCCTTTATTTTTTGCATTGTATTACAGTATTGAAATCATTTTTATATGAATATTTTGGGGTTGTAGAACGAATCATCTGAGTTTCCATTATTTCTTATGAGAAAATTCACTTGATATACAAGTGCTTTGGGTTACAAGCATGTTTCTGGAATGGGTTGTGCTTACAAACCAAGGTTTTATTGTATTGTCAAATTCTTTTTCATTCTGAATTGACACAATCATTTGGTTTTTCTACAGAATTTTAAATACAATGATAGATGATTGTTTAAAGTTGGTGAAGGTAGATTGAAGAAAATTATTTTTTGATGAAAGCATTGAGGTTTTTTTAGTAAATGAGTTTTCTAGGGCATTTTAAATGTAATGTTATTTTATTTTATATTATTAGTAAGGCATAAATTGATTTTCACGGCCGATTTAGCAGCATAACTATTGTAGAGATTCTGGTGCACCTGTTCATTATTACTGAGTGCTGGGCTCCATCCGCAGAGACTCTGATTCAATAGGTCTGGGGTGGGATTCAGAATTGGCATTTCTAACAAGTTCAAAATTATGCTGAGGCTGCCTCTCCAAGGACCTCACTTTGAGAACTACTGAAATGCTACGCTGGGAAAATGGGAAATGGGTTTTGATCTTTATTTGGATATAATTAATTAGTTTAGTTTACATAAATAATAATTATTCTAGTCCTCAGTTTCTTCATCTGGTGATTAAGATCAATGATACCAGTGCAGCCTACTTCGCAGAGTTCCTAGGAAGAGCTAATGGAATAATGCATATGAAAGTGATGTTGCAAATGAAAAGAAATAGATACTTGTGTGGAAATTATTAAATGTTTTCAGAAGTTCTGAGAGAATATTATAAAAAATATTCACTCAAGAATACCAAGACTCACACATATTTGTGATTTTACTTCCTTCATATTTTTCTCTCATTTTCTGCTCTTATAGCACACTACTGATTGCCTTTTGGTTATTATCAAGCAGTAGATAAGTGGTTGGTGAATCAATAAACTCTTTGGCTTTGAGTCTCTGGTTTTGCTTTTTCTTACCCATGGTCTATGGGCAGCACTCTCTTTCTTCCCAATGCTTATTGCAGAAATATTTCACAGGGAATGGAGTGGCACTAAGCCCTGGGATATTGCTTCTTTTTCCTAAACAAATACTCTTATCACTAGGGGACAATCCTGCCTTAGTTGATGACATATTAGTTGATATAAATAAACCTTTTTCTGTTAAGCCCCTTCAGCTATTCAAGTTTCCTACCAATAAATCAGTGAAAGATGCAGTTTGAACTTGATTGCTTAGAAAGACACATAGGCAGAGAGGATGGGTTGCACTTCACCAGTAAATATTAAAGGACAAGCTTCCTGTCAAAGCCAGACCACTAGTTTCATTTGAGTTATTGGTTGTAAGGTAAAGGATGCTGGAAAACGGAGTGTGTGGTCACAGCTAATCAGGACTAAATTTTAGCAGGTTTTATTTTGCAGCACATTCAATAATGGAGTGGGACTTTTTTGGTATAGAAGTCATCTCTTTCATTTGAATGCTAATTACATTCTCAATGTATGAATTAATTATAACTTCTATTGAGTATGTTGATATTATTTACAAAAATGATCTCTCAGAACAGATGAAAAGTTTTGCCTGTATATGAAAGGCTCAAGTGACTTGTTCTGCACATGGCATTAATATTCCTTCGTGTAAGCTTCATAAAACATTAAAACCAAATTAAACTGAGAAAGGGACCAGCCCTTCTGATTTATTTATTTGAAACTAAGGGAACAGAGGTATTCTTTCTTTTTGCATTTCTAGATAAAGACATATGTCTGCCCAACTCCCCTTGACTATTTGTGCCATTTTTAGAGATTTCATCAAGTACGCCTAAAATAATTATCTTCGAAGCTAACCCAAAATTTATTATACCCTGAAGTATTTGGGAAAAGGCAGTAATTTGCTGTTAGTGCACTTTGTCCGAAGCTGTTTTGAACAGTCTTTGTGCCAGAGAGAGTTCCCTCAAAACAGGAAGAAAGCTAAGAGTAAATGAGAATTGACACTTTCTGCACAGATCATGTTTTAAAAGCTAGAGGATTTTAAAGTACTTCATTGTTCCTTCTTGCTTTCTCTCCTTAGGGACAACACTAGTGTAGAGCAGCCTATGGTATGAAGAACTTAAATGTAAAGAAATCTATGATGATAATTAACCCAAAGTCATGTTTCTGGAAGAGAGATGATATCAGAATTCAGCATTAAGTTGTTATCATTCCTTTATAGGCCAAAGAGACTCCTAGCCTGGGAAGAATAGTTGGTAATAATCTGTATTATAATGACTCCCAGATATATGCTTCATGTTTTCATTAACTCATTTTACAAATATTTATTAAATCCCTCCCATGTGTCAAGGAATATTTTAGTCACTGAAGATACAGTAACAGGTACCCCCTCCCCCGCCAAATCCCTAATTCCAAGATGTTTACATTAGTGGAAGTAGGCAGACATAAATGTCAGTTAATCTTGAGCATGTCATATGTTGTTGAGTGTCAAGGAGAAAAATGAAGCAGGGTAAGAGGGTTTACAGTGGTTGGGAGAGGCTTTAAATATGAGGAGAGAAAAGAGCCCTCTGGAACAATGTCCAAAATGTGGGCATGTTCTTGCATTAATGAAAATAGTAAAGAGGTCAGAGAGAGAGGCTGGAGAAAAGTGATAGAGGGAAAGAGTGGCAGGAGGGAGGAGAGAGAAGGAGAGATCATTTGGTGTGTTCTATGTGACTGTAAAAACTGGCTTTCAGTCAGAGTAAGCTAGGAAGCCATTAGAAGAGTCTGAATAGAGAAAAGGTATGGCTTACTTCAGTTTAAATGAATCATTCTGAATGCTTTCTGTAGAAAAGAGCCAGAGGACAAGGGCAGAATTGGGCAGATCCATTAGGAGCTTTGGTAACAATGGAGGGGAGACAATACTGGTTTGAATCAACGTAGAAGTGATGAAGGTCAAGAAAAGTGATCAGATTCTGGATATACTGTGAAAGGAGAGCTGTATTTTGTGACAGAATGGCTGTGGAATATGACAGCAAGAGAGAAATCATGATGATTCCAAGATATTGGCCTGAGCAGATGTAGTTTACATTTACTGAAATGCCAAAGATGAGATGAGCAGATTGAAGATGTATGTATGTAAGGTAACCAGGAAAATAGCCTTCTCAAAACATTCCTCTGAGTGCCAGGCTAACAGCCAACTGACTACCTGACGTTCTCCTTGGATATCACATAATCCTTAAATGTAACATGTTCTTGTGCAAAATGAGACTTTGATCCTCCCACTCAAACTTCCACTTCCCCAGGCTGCCCTATTTCAGTCACGTTGCCACATCCTACCAGGTGCTCAAGTTAGGAATTTTGGCATTGATGATCTTGATTATTCTGCTTTGTCACTTCCCTACATCCAGCCCATCTACACTGCTTGTCATTTCTACTTCCAAAATATACATAGTAACCCTCTACGTCTACCCATTCCTGCAGCCCTTGACCTGAACCAAGTCATCTTCCCTTTTTTACCTAAGCTGATGAGATAGCTTCCTAACTGATTTCATGCTTCTTAGCTTTTCTCTATGTAGTAACTAGAAGTCACTCTTAAAATGACAAATTTAAAGCTTTTATTCTGCTGTTCATAACTCTTCAGCGGAGTTTTATCTCTCTTAGGGGAAAAAATGCAATATTCTTCTTACGGTCTGATAGACCCTGCATGAGTTGATTGCAGCCTCAGCATCATCTTTTCTGCTTTCCTCCTTGACTTGTATGGTCCAGCCACTCTTGATTCTTCTCACTCACTTGAGTATGTTCAGCTGCTTCCCACCCCCATTCTTTGCTTCTTCTTGAAGTGTTCTTGCCCTCTTCCTCAAATGCTGGCTTCTTTTCAACTTCAGTAGCCCCCTCTTCTGAAAAGTCTTCCTTGTCTACCCCATCTAAAGACCCTTAAACTACTCTCTGTACATCACCCTGTTTTATTTTTTTCTTGGTATGCATCACTATTTGACATTATCTTGTTTTACTATATATGCTTGTTTATTATTTGTTTTTCCTTTCAGACTAAGTTCCATGAGGGTAGTGAGCACATTCGTTTCATTTACCACTCTGTAAAGAGTGCTTAGTACAAGCTCATGTTCCTTGGAAATGCTCATTCTCTTTGTGTTGCATTCTGGGCAAGACATACAATAGCATATTCACATTTTAGGTTTGCCACGATTCAATTATAAAAATACTGAGTAATGAAGATTCTAAAATAGATGCTATAAGGCAGAAAATTTCCCACATTTGGAGTATTATCTGTTAGCCAAGATGTCCCCATAGTTCTGTAACCAAATCAGATAGACAATGTAGTGTTTATATATTTGTTACTTTAAGGCTGAAGATTCCTGAGGAAGGGCTGCTCTTTAGTATGAGATATTCTCTCTCTCTCTCTCTCAAATGTCCTTGCTAAATGTAATAATGGTAATAGCAGATGCAGTTCTTTGAAACTGCCTTAATTTCTAACATAAAAAGTGGTAACTCGTGGGTCCCATGCAGGTCCTTTTGGTTAATCTTGCTGTTTAAAACAGGCAGATCTGGAAACCACTACTGGAAATGATACATGCTGAATAAGACACAGTTACTGCCATTAAGAAAAAAATAATACAAAGGAAAAAATTAAGACAAACATTAAAGTCTGATCTGAGGAACAGTACTGGAAAAACACAACGTGTTACATGTGTGGGTGTATGGAGGGTAGGGAAGTGATGGGCGTTGGTCAAGAAAATCTTCACGAAGTGTGAATTTTAAAATAGAATGAAAGAAGGAGTGAATTTTGAGAGTTAGTTGAGGAGAATATTCCAGGCAGAGGAAATGCAGGAAAACATAGGGAGTTCAGAAAATATGAATTTAATAAAAAAGTCAGCATCCAAAAGTCTAGTTGAAGTTTAACAGATGCATACTGGAAAATACTGAGCAAGAATGGCTGAAATGCAAATTGGTGTTCAACTGCAAAGGGCCTTCCTTCGAGGAGTCTAGACCTAAACCCTCAATATTTAGCAGTAAGCCTATAGGGTAATAACATTTTGTTGAGAAAGGTAGCATCATCTGCACCATGCTTTAATACATTACTTCAGGATGAAGTGCAAGATGAATAGATTAGCAGTTTTAAAACATGACCTTAAAATCTTTGACATTTCTCCCTATCGGGAGGTGGAGTCTCTGTTCTCTTCCCTTCAATTATCCAATAGAGTGTGGCAAAATTGACAAGGCTGGATCCTAAAAGACCATGGGGCTTCCTTCATGTTTGCTCTTAGATCCTTGATACGCTAGTTAAGAAATCCAATACCCTGGGGCTACTGTGCTTGGAGGAAATCCAAGCTCCATGAAGAGACTCTTCTGAGCCCTCTGGCCAGACTGAACCCAGTGTTCAAGCCAGTCTCGCCCAGGTGCCAGGATCATAGGTCAGTGAGCCTTTGGATGATTCTAATCCCCAGCTGTTATGTTGCCTTCAGCCCTGAAGTCTCCCCAGCAGAGATCACAGACTGCATAAAGCACATACAAGCCATTCTCACTGTGCCCAGTTCAAATCTCTAATCCATAGAATCTGTGAGTGTAATAAAATGGTTGCTTTATACCACTAAATTCTGTTAGCAATAGATATTTGGAACATATGAAAATGGCTAGAGAACAGAGAAGCAAAGATCATCCAGAAGGCTTCAGTGATGGTGTATATAAAAGACATTGCCACCTCTACGGTTTCCAGGTCAGGCATTAGGAAACCAGACAGAAAATGAGATCCGTGAGCTATTGTAACATATAATAATTGAGCCTTATTGAATTTACTGGAATTTGGAATTTTAAGAGTTCTTTTAGGTACACAGGCTAGACAAGGGTCATGAAAACATTGGCTGCAAATACCTTTGTGGCTTAGGGACAGGGATGGATCATTGGCAAATAACATCAACATTCATGACACTATGGACAAAGTTAATGGAAGGTAAAAAAAATAAAAGAAGGTACCTAAAACTGATATGGAATTAATATTTATAATATGCAAAGAATTCTAGCAAATAAACAAGAATGGACAAAAATCGTCGAGGAAAAATTGGGCAAAAATATCCCTAAGAAAGTTTGCAGAATAAGAAACTCTAAAACAGCAAGTACATATAAAGGTGCTATAAAGCAAAGTTAATCAGAGAAATACATACTAAAACAATAATGAAAATCCACTTTACACATGACTGACAAAAATTAGGAATGTTGGTAATAAATGTTGTTGGGGATGGGAAGATGCATTACTGGTAGGAGAGCAGTCTAGAGAGATCACTCTGTTGGAGAGCAATTTGGTACTCTTTAAGATAAGTACCTTAAGCTAAGCACCCTGTGACCTGGCAATTATTTCACCTGTGATTAATCTGAAAGAAATTCTCACACAATTCCATAAGGGGAAATATATGAGGTTGTTCATTACAGTTTTGCACTCACGATGAGTTGGCAGCTACCTGGGTGTCCATCGCTGGGAGACTGGAGAAAAGAAATGTGGCATCCATTCATCATGGAGTATTAAATGTCAAGTAAAAGCAAGAGTTTAGAGCATGTATTTATCCTAAACACGTAGTGCAAAATGAAACAGAGAAAGGAATGTGATACATAATAAAATACTGGCTTCGTATATTAAAATTTCAGCAAGAGGAAATAATGGTACACTATGAGAACATCAACCAAGAGAATAGTTTTTCATAGGCGGGTGCTGGAATTTAGTAAAACTGAAAAGGAAATAAATAAATGAAGAAAATAAGAGAGGAACCCTGCATAAACCAATGATGATGACTTGCCATGCACCGAAAGGCATGATGAATGTGACCTTGTGTATCTGTGATCCAAAGTCATGGATATAAGCCAATAAACTCAGATAAAACTTCTGGAATCACTGGTTATCCTGACTTGTTCTTAATTTCTCCTGGAATAAGGTTCCTTTGCTCTCTCTTCATTTCTATCTGGACATATACAAACATGTCAGACTACCAAGTGTAGATTAATCATGAACTATACATTTCTACCAGGAAATTTCACTAGAGCTCATTTGGCAATTTTGTGATTCTGTACCTTGATTCAAGTGACTTAAATTTTTTCCTTGATTTTGAAAATAATACATATTCATTATAGAACATTTAGAAAATTCGGAAAAAAGGTCAAAAATATTTTTAAAAAGAAGAAAATCACAACTACTATAGTCTCACAACCTAAAAATAATTATAGCTGATAATCAGGTACATTTATTTCTAATCTTTTTTCTAAATATAAATATGTCTATGTGATCATTAGTATTAAACATGTATATAGATATGCAAATATATATGCATATGTATAATATATCTGCAATCACACTGTATGCAAATTTCACTGTTGTCAGAATTAAGTAGTATGTCTTCAAAAACCTTTGCTTAGTTTATAGGTGTTAGGGGCATCTCATTATTATTTTAATTTGCATTTATTTCAATACCAGTGAAGTGTTATTGCTTATGTTTTTAGCTATTTTTATTTCCTTTTTTGCAAATGAACTGCTTGTGAACTCTGCTCATTATTCTCTAATAGTCTTGTTAAAAATCAATTTAATATTTTCTCTGTAAGTGAATACCGTTAAAACTTTGTTGTGCTTCTTACTGTCATTTAATTTAATTTATTGCGAAAGTTTTATAGTTTTTTATATTTAGTAAAAACGATTATTTATTCCTTTTTTTGTTTTTCTAAATCACTTTTAATTTTAGAATACCTTTATTCACCTATAATTTCTTCTGCTTCATCTCTCTGTGTTTGTCTTTTTAAAAAAAATTATTCTGTCTTCAATCTGGGAACTTATTTTATTATGCCGTAAGATAGTACCTAATTTTTCTATTAATTTTCAATGCTTCCATTACAAAGAATTAATACATGTGTACACATACATTTACTTCTATTATTGCTGTGGAATCATTTGATTTGTCTATCTTAGCACTAGAAATATGTTTTAATTCTTATTTATTATATATTTAATAACTAATAACTGGCATGGCAGTTCATACATATCTTTTTCAAAAATAGTATTCTTCACAAGTAAAAGAGTTATTTTATTTTTCAAAACAAACCACTTTAGATTTTACTGGCAATTTGGCAACTAACTTTAAACAATACAACCATCTCCATAAACAGAATCTTTAAAATACTTAGAATTTATATCCAAAATGGAGTATCCCTTCACTTATTTGAGTTGTTTTTTAAAAATCTCTCAAAGTGCCATCATTTGGTTTACTTTCATTGCTCATATTGTCTTGCAACTTGCTCCTCTCATTGACCACCATACAAAGGCGGACTGGCTCACCCTTAACTCCCTGAAGGCGGCAAGGGCATCTGTCAGCGGAGACTGGGAATTGGGACCGTTGCTCCTAGCCACTTTAGGAGGAAGTTTCAGGGCAAGAATGTGGAGGCTGCTTCTATGTACTTCTTCCCGTGGACCCTGCATTCTCCAGGGTAGGACAATGTGGATGGGTCAAAGGTCCAACAAACATTTTGTCCTTCAAATACTACTGAGGAGATGTTCTCGACATTTTAAAATTAAATTCCATCCTATCTGCGCTGCATTTAGTAAAAGCTCCTTGCAGAATTTAGCAAATGATTGGACATTACTCATATTTTCATTGCTACTGTGGCTTTGCATCTTATTTTGCTCTTTTGCAAGTATTTTAACAGAAACATATGTGCATCCAGGAGAGGCTATGTAATGCTATACTAACGATCAACTCCCAAATCTCAGGTGCTTTATTACACAAGATAAATTTATTTTTCATTGCTATTGCTTATCAAATACTTCTTGTCAGGGAGAATCTGATGGTGGCAGGCTTTGGAGATTGTGTGTCATCATACCCCTACACTGTCACTGTGGCAGGGAAGAGCAGCATGAAAAAAATCACACCCTGGTTCTTTCGGGTTCCACACAGGAATATGACTTCTGTACTCTCTCATTGGTCAAAACAAGTCACTGGCCTTGCCTGATTTTCAAGTGGGGAGGGCAGTGTAAGCCTACCATTTTCCCAGGAGAGTAAGCTATTTGTGAACAGCATTAATGATCAGCACACATTCCAATTCATAAAGTCTAGTCTTGTTTCAGTTACTGTTTAAAAAAAAAAAAGTGACCCTTTAGCTTCTCAATCATTTAAAAGAAAGAAGTCACCAGATGAGCAGCGGATTAGAAGCTGAAAAGGTGTTAATCCTTGTAGAAAAGCAATCTATATTTTTAAAGTCAAAAACCAAATAAAACCAAAGTTATGCCTTTGATAGGAGACGGTCTTTATTATTTTACCTTTGGGCATTCAGATAGGGGTTAGGATATATATTCCTCTGCTCCAGAGAAACAGTGTACCTCAGACACATTCAGAACTCTCTTTCATAGCCTGAATACTTTCTTGTATACATTGACTTCTTCCTCTTCCTTCCAAAGGCAAGAGCTTGGAGCATGAGTGTAATTACTTGAATGTTCAATGTCCACTTCTACTGGTTTCTAGGCATTCATTGTTTCATTTTAACAACAGAGGAGAGGGAAGCCCTGTGGCTTAATATGCCATTTCAAACAGTCCTGGACTGTGAGGCTGCCAACTCTGGCTTCGCTTCAGTCAGGATCAGGATGCGCTGGCTAGTGAGTGAAGCAGAGTGGGGTGGGGGAGGCGAATCCGCCTAATATGCATCTCATACTGATTAAAACAAATGAATGCTCTGCATCTCTAACCAGTGTCAAAAGACATTTACAGTTTTCCTAGCCTGTTTCCCACGTCTGCTTGGCACACAGACTGCCAGGATCAATGGTCCAATTTTAGTTCCACTTTCTTCTTCCATCATTCCCTGTATTCAGCTCTTCGGAAGTGAGTTAATAATGTAAAATCTTGCTGAATTAAATTCATTTAACTGTGCTGCCAATTCCCTTCCCTTCATGCATTTTTAAAGAGATTTCAAACCGGTGATGGATTTCTAATGCTCTAGGAAAAGAAAGCGAGGATAAGACAGTAAACCTGAATGGGGCAAATTGTTTATTATAATTACTCCATTGAATTATCTCGCTCTGTATCCAGAAGGAAGAGGAAATATCAACCTATATAGACTTTGCAAGTAGCAATATCCATGGTGGAAAAAATAGTAGCAACTGCCTGTATCAGTCAAAGAAGTGACATAGTGCAGCTTCGCATGGAAAGCTGTGAACAGTAAAATATGAGGTGGGATGGGGCCTGTTTCTATAGCAACCCTGTATATTCTAGCTAGGATGATGAATTTTTTTAAAATTAAACTTACTGTTAGAAATAAATTAGCAACCAGGCCTCAGCATGCCTGTTTTGACACTGTGACTATGTGAGCTATCTATAAAATGGCCGAATTTGAATTGTTTCTTGTTTCCACATTCTCCACAAAACCTTCTAGCTTATTAAATTGACAGATGCACCTACAGTATATAGTACAATATTTATTTACTTATTTATTCATTTCTTTAGTTTTCGTTTTTTGAGACAGGGTTTGCTTTATAGTCAGGGCTGCCCTTGAGCTCACACTCTTTTGCCCAGGCTGGCCTCGAACTCATGGCAATCCTGCTTTAGCCTCTTCGGTACTGGGATTAGAGGCGTGTGTCACCACATCTACCTAGTATACACATTTTATGTTTAGAAGATCAAAAGACAAAAGTTTCTACCAGTGCATAATAATAAAAAGTGGAAATTCCGGGAAGCAGAGACAGACCTTTTCGTGAGAGAATACTCCTAGAAATTAAATACCCTTGTCCAACTTGATCAAGCCTATTAGCATTCAACTGTTGGCAAGGGGTTAGAAGAGATCGTTCATAGCTGTGTTTTCTTTTTTAGATTCCTTCTTATCACAAGATAGATTCCCTCCCCCTGTGGCAAACAAACATCACCTGGAATTTGGATTGTTTTACGATTTCCTTCCGTCCTTGCAGTATCTGTTCTCATCAGGCTGTCTTGTTTATTCTCACCATAAAGTGCCTCTAATGGTGTAATTGGTTAATGATGCAGCCATTTCTCCAATTTATACTCTCCTGAAAAACTGGAGAGTGAAAGGATTCACATTCTGCTTCTGCACTCCCATGGCCTTTGGTCCTTAATCGGGGAACGACACACTATCGTGCAACTAGATGTGTTCTTCAACACCACGCAGCTCCTGAGACTTCCTCTATGTGGAATGGGCGATAGTTGCAATGGCTTGTGAAATTATGTTCCTGTTAATTTCATATTTAACAAGATCACTCTGGAAATTCAGCCCATGGCATTGATGAAAAGCTGGGTGGCTCATTCAGTCTGTCATCTGGCAACACTCAGCAGTCAGTAGAGCTTTAAGAGTGCAGGTGTTCCTAATAAAATGGAAAATGCCTCTCCTATTAATAATGTAGCACACTCTGTTCTCTTATCGCTGGATCTTTTTGCTGACTCAAAAGAAAGTAGCATGTCCACTGTGTCGTGTTTTCTCACAAATCCAAAACACCTCTGCAGAAAGCACTATGTCAGCCAGTGACAGAGGGAAGATTTGAAATTCTAGATGAAGGATTTGAGAAAAGGTTTCTATTACTCTGAATTTTCTGGTTTTTGTTATCCACCAACCATCCCCCACCCTATCCCTGAGAGTTAAGATGTAGTGTCTCATGTAGACTTTGAATAAATTCTTGGTTATTAGAAGAGCCAATTCCCATTAGCATTCTTAGAGTCAAGCCTTGCTGAGGCCAAATGAGAATTTTATGTTATGTAAGTTCAAAGACTGACAAAATAAAGTAAGTACAAAGACTGACCAAATAAAGTTGACACCATGAGTGCTCCCCGTCAGAAGCAATTTGCAACTTTTACAGGGCCACATCCTAATGCTTTCACCTGTAACTGCGCTTTAGAGGTCAGTTTAATGGACCCTGTCTCCCCAAATTATCAGCCGCCATCCCAAATTCTTTTAGTAACTCCTCTGTCCATGAATACTTGTTCTACTCATTTCTCTACCTGATCCTTTCTTTTGCTACTGCCTTCCTTACACCAACTTTCCCTGTGGGCACAGAACCCCTGTTTCACTGTTGAAAAAGCTCCATTCTACCTTCAGCCTTGCCACAAAATTTCTTACCACCTTCTAACTCTGCCTGAAAGCTGATTCTCTCCAAGGACTCTCCTACAGCTATGCCTTTGTCAGGAAGTGGTGGTGTTCTTCCGTACTCCGCATTCCAGTTACCTTGTGTGATACTTAACTGATTGTGTCAACTTGAGTAAGAAATGCCTAACTAAATTGCATCCGCATAGTTCTGAGTGGGGCTGAGGGGATTTACTGAAGACAGAAGACCCACCCTTGGGCAGCTTGTCACTTGAATGGTATAAAGAGAAACAGAGAAGGAATGCTGGCTTTTGTTTCTTCAGAGGAGCTCGTCTTCACCTTCACCTTCACTTTGGATGTCGTTGTTTCCTGTTTTCCAGCAGACTCTTTGGCCTCAAGCACAGACCCTTCGGTCTTCCATGGCAGACCCTTTGGCCTCCTGATAGGGACTTACACAGGACACTACAGTGAGCTCCAGGCCTTTGACTGGATCCTTCGGCTCTCCAATGCGTAGCAGACCTTTTGCACTCTTCCACACCTGACTCTCTGGGAGGTCATTGTAAGCTAATTTTATAAATTCTTAAATATTTATATATCTTGCATGAAATCTGTTTCTCTAGTAAGCACTGACTGATACATCTTCCCAAAGGAACAAACTACTGTGTTCCAAAATTTAAAGGCTTAAAACATGACTTATTTTGCTAAGATTTTGTGGGCGTGGAGTTCAGGAAGGGCTCGGATGGGCCTTTTTTCGAGATTCATGTGGTATTAGTTGGGACAGCTAAGGCCAGAGGATCCACTTTCAAGATGGAGTCCTTACTTATTTTCCTGGCACCTCAGTAATTTTTGGCCTCAGTCTCTCCCCAGATTCTATTTCATCCTTTAAGAACTATCCATGAGATTTGCTTGACTTCCTCATAATCATGGTACCATGTCAGGATAGACAGACAGTTTTGCTAGACAGTAGGTGACTTACCCAGAGTGAGTCTTAAAAGACACTGAAACACAAGCTATGGAGCTTGCTAAAGCTCAACTCAGAACATCACTTAAGTCATATTCTATAGGCCAAGCAAGCTACTAAAGTCTTCTCTGATTCAAGGGCAAGGGAACTAGAGTCCTTCACTCAATGGGGGCGGTAGCAAAGAATTCACGGCTGTGTATAATCTACCATGTCTCATATTTCAGAGATCAGAAATTGGCTAGTGTTCTCTCAGCTCCCTTTTTTCTTACTTTCAACTAGCTCCTTCATCCCTTCTACTTTGGGTTCTGGTCTCACCCTTCCCCACAAACAACCCTCCCTGTTACATGCTAAAGTTATATTCTAAATCACTGTATTTAATGGAAGTTTTCAGTCTCAGCTCTCCAATCTCAGTAGCATGTGACATGTTACCCAATCTCCTTTTCTTTGGCTTCCAGGAACACCACTTATGTATTTCTTCTTCTTACATTGCTGGCCATATTTTGTTCTGTTTGAAGGTTCAACCACCTCCATCTTGCCCTTCCATATTGATTTCCAAGAAGTATGATGAAGAGTACCTTGTACTTTCTTGACCAGGGGGTACAAATCAGTCAGTCACCTGTTTTTTTAAAAATAAAAATCTATTGGCACACATCCATGCACAATTTTATGTATTGTCTATGACCATGTTCATTTTTATGATTGCTTTTAAGCTCCAGTGACAGAGTGACAGAGATTATATGGCTTATAAGCTTATAATACACTATGACTTCCACATCCTTGGATTACACATTTGTGGATTCAACTAACCACACATCAAAATTATTCACAAAATATCCGTATGTCTCGAACACGTACAGACCTTTTTTCTTGTTGCTATTCTCTAAACAATATAACAACTATTTATACCATATTTACATTTTATTAAGTATTATAAATCATCTAGAAATGATTTAAATATGAGGGAGGATTGCAGAATTATGTACATATACCACACATTTTATACAAAGATTCATTTATTTTGGTACCCAGAGGTGTACTGGAATCAACCCCTTGTGTGTACCAAGAAACAACTGTATTAATTATTTTTCCCTGTGGAGAAAATGTTTGCTGAATCCTTCTCCAGAACAAGTGATTGTGAAAGTGTATTCCCTGGATTTCCATCAGGATCCCCTGGAACATGTTAGAAATATAAATTCTGGGGCCCTACTTTAAACTCCCCTGAATCAGAAACTATGAGTGTGGGGTCCAGGGACCTGCCATATGTGTTTGTTTATAAGTCCTCTAGGTGATTCCAGTGCATACACATGTGTATGAATCACTGCTCCTTAGCTGCAAGAATCAAGGAGAGAGCCAGATATCACAATAGTTGGATGAGGCTGCTACGTCTTTCCTATGTGAGCTAGGGGTTGGAAGCTGAGGTTTCCTGTCCACAGGGAAAATCTGCAGCGGTAACAGAGGGGAAAATTGCATCATTTCAGGGCTAGAAGCAGCAGAAGAGAATCCAGCAATGAGTATTTCCTCTCTTCTCAGTCACCTCACCTACGTAGAGTGGGTGAGGTTTTAGGAATTTGAAGTAGGGCCCCTGGTTTTGTAGTCTAAAGGCCTGTCTTTTGTAATTGGAGTATTTTTTTAACTTCGAATATGATCTGAAGAGTAAATATAACGATTCATTACATTTCTATGATGTTCCAATTACTATGTAATTGTAATTACATTTTATATATTTTGTATACAGTCATTCCTCATATCCCTGGGGGATTTTTACCAAGATGCCCCCTCCAGGTACCAAAATCCATGGGTGTGCAAGCCCTGACATACGATAGCATAGTATTTCCATATAACCTCTGCACATCATTTTGTATACTTTAAATCATCTCTAAATTATTATAATATCTCATGGAATGTAAATGTTATGTAAATAGCTATTATTCCATATTGTTTAGGGAACAGTGACACAAAAGTCTGCAGTGCTCAGTACAGATGCAAATTTTTTCTGAATATTTTCTATCCCTGGTTGATGTAAACTGCAGGTGCAGAACCCAAGGATACAATGAACTGACTGAATATATATTTAACTATCATTAATACAGTGATAGAGAGCTTAAGTCCTATAGCCAATCTGGTTTCAATTACAAAGTGTTCAATAAATTAACTATTTGTATTATTTCATTTAATTTTCACATCAATATTATTTACTTCTGTTTTACAGGTAATCTCTGTGAGACTTAGATTCCCTAAGTCACACATTGTTATGGCTTGTGTCTAGATGTTCTCCCAAAGCCTCATACAGTCATAGGTGGGCTTTTTCAGAGGTGGCTGAATCTAGAGTGTGTGATTGATTCATGGTGCAATGCTAGGATTAAGGGTGCTAGACTTAAGGGTGGGTGATTACCAAAGGAGTCCACTGATTGGTTTGGCACACATCATAAGCTCAGTAGCCTAGATAGAATATAAAAGGGGCAGAGAAAAGTTGCTAAGGCCCCTTGCTTGCTTTTGCCATCTTCTGCCTGCCATGAACTGTTTCTTCTCTGCCATGCCCTTCCGCCATGACACCCTGCCTTGGAGCCAGGCAATTATGCACTGCAACTGGTACAAACGTGAGCTAAATGAACCTTTCCTCCTTCAATTTTGGGTGTTGGGTATTTTGTCTCAGCAATGAGAAAAGTAATTGAGACACACATCTACATATGAAGTGCCCAAATTAGGATTTAAACATAGATTGTTTATAATGTAATGATCTAACTCTCAACATCACACACACACACATACACACACACACATGCGCACACACATGTATGTACACATAAACACACAACTGGAAACTTTCTGGAAATCAGTTTCTCTTGATAGCCAAATTTTCAAAGATCTGTGTTAGTATTTAAAATATTGATAAAACCTTAAAAAGTGCCAATCTTCTAAAAATACCTTCTTTAGTTTATTTTAGTTCATTTCAAATAGCATTACCAAACTTCTTGAGCCTATTTTGATTATTTGGCATTAGTTATTGTTATATCAGTGAATATACATTAGCTGACATAGAAGTTGATGATGCATAAGACATGGGAGGCTGCCATTTCACACTTAACATCCCTTTGCTTGACAAATTTCTTTGTAGCCATTTTCAAAATTATTATTTGCTGTTTTCTCATGAAGTAAGACATAGACTCCCACATGGGCTCTTAGCTTCCTCTCTGCAGAATCAGTTAGCAAAACAAAGACCAGAGCATCCTTCTCCAAAGTACATTTCTCATTTTCTAGATAATTCTCAAGTTACTCAATTCTGGTAACAAATTCTAATGTTTTTCAATAGAATTTAAATTACAGTTTCATCATCATGACAAAGTGGAACATGCTCATTTGCCAATGATCTTACCTTGAGCGTATGTTGAAAGTATGCAGATGGGGTAGGGGGACATCTCTGACATTGTTGCCATTTTAGAAATTTGTGCTGAAGGATCCCATGAAGGACTTGGCCTGACTTTCATTTGTTCTTTGTGTGGCGAGCAAGACATCTAAACTGAACCGTACACTGGATAAACCAGCATTTATAAAGAATCTAGAACTGGGTTAAGTGTCTGTAATACACAGATAAATAAGTCACAGTTCTTGCCCTCAATAAGAATAGAGTCCAGGAAGTAAGACAGCTCAGTATGGTAAAGTGAATGACGGGAACGAGTTTTAGATTTTGGTATGGAATTGTGGGTCTGTAGGAGCCCTAGAGAATGCTTTTTGGAAGAGATGAGACTTAGATGAGTGGAAATAGCCATAGAGAAATTGGCAAGTGGGAAATCCAGTAAAAAAAAAAAGGTAGCACAAACAAAGGTATGGATTGAGGAATCCCATGATACAAGTAGACATCATCATTATTGGAGTCATCTATATGTGATAGGAGAGAAAGCAGGGGAGGTTGGAAGAGGCATCTGGTCACAGGGTCCTTCATATGCGATATGAGGCAAATGATGTCCAATGTGTGGGATCAATATTCTTAGTCCCACTGATGGATCTCCATTGCCAATCTGAAAATTGCCTTATCAGTCATGCACAGTTTTTTTTTTTTCTATAATAGACCTTGGGTTTTCTGCCTTGATATCTAGACTTATTTCTTCCACCACATTGATTTATCTCTATCTTTTGTTTTGCATTCTGGCAAGTATCAGTCAATGCATAATAGAGAAACAGATTTGATGCAAGCTATACAAATATATAAGAATTTACAAAACAGGCTTACAATGGCCGCCTGCACAGTCAAGTGTGGAAAAGTGTAAAAGGTCTGTCAGTGCGTTTGAGATCCAAAGGATCTAGTTAGAGGCCTGGAACTCACTTGGTGTCCCATGTGAGTCTGTATCAAGAGGCAGAGGGGTCTGAGCCAGAAGGCTGAAGAGTCTGCGCTGGAAGCCAGAAGATGGCATCCAAGGTGAAGGTGAGGATCGGTGCTCCTCTGAAGAAGTAGAAGTGAGCCTTCCTTCTTTGTTTCCCTTTTAAACCATTCAGGCAGCAAGCCTATTGATTGGTGTTGCTCACACCCAGTAAACCTCAGCAAATCTTCCATAAATCCCCTCAGCCACCCCCAGAACTATGCTGATCCAATTTAGTTGGGCATTTCTTACTCAAGTTGACAGAATCAGTTAACTGTCACATGGCATAATTTATGAAGTTTTCTATTTTCATTATGGAGCCTGTTTTCTACTGAGTGAATTCTACTAGTTATTTTCTCCAATGCAGATTTTAATTCTATTACCACTTTTTTGTTATCTTGTAACATTTTCCTATACAATGCTTTGAAAATAAATCTGATATCTTTTTGCTTATCAAAACTTTGTTCTACATTATTACTGTTGCAATTCAAATATGTCCCCTCCAAGACTGCATAGTACAGTGACATATGCATACCTATGTTTACAGTCGTGCAATTCACTAAATCTAAGCCATGGAAACAGCTGGCATGTCCATCAAAAGATAAAAGAATAAGGAAAATGCGTATATACACAATGAGTTCCTCAGCCATAAAGAGAATGAAATCATGTCATTTCCAGGTAAATGGATGGAAACAAAATCCACCAGGTTAAGTGAAATTAGCCTGACTCAAAAAGTTATTTTATGAATTCTCTTATATGACAAAGCTAAAACTACATAGATTAATAAAGCAAGAATTAAAATAAAGGATAGAGGACAGGAAAACAAGAAGTGGGGAAGAGGACATGCAGAATTCTGGAAGTGGGGAAGAGGACAAGTAGAAGAGAAAAGGAAGGGGAGATGTGGGTAATGAAATTAAAATTGATTAAAATCCATTAACGCCTCTACTAGGCATTTCTCTAACATCATTACATTAATTATCTCATTTAATCCTTTTAAGAACTCTTTGAGAGGGCTACTCTTCTTGTCCTGTATTCCTTAAGGAAACTAAGGTGTGGCTAGATTAAGCAACTCAAAAATTTTCAACAAGTAATAAGAGGAAGGACTCTACTCTGAAGTCTGATTCCAGAATCCGTGGTGTTGACCTTTGGGCAATTCGCTAGAAGATCTGCTTTGACCAGGTTGGTGCATTCCAATCTATCCCTCTCCCTGCACATAGCTTGCTTTACCTCAAATAACACGCCAGGAAGCAAGGATGCCTCATTCACCCTTCCCACTGCTTTCATCTGCTCATTATATTGCACAAAAAGGCTGGCGAAGGAGTTGAGAGGATGATGCATCCCCCCAGTGTTAGTCCGTATGCAGTGAAGGAATATCGCTGGCTCTTATCCTCCTGTAGCTTCATGCTTAGAACCAGAGTTAGAGGATGGTGGTCCCCCTCCCACCTACTTCCAAGCTGTGCTATTTTCTCCACACGCTCAACATGCCTTGGATAGCAGTTGTGTTTCTTAACTCATGCTCACCGGGATGCAGTTAATGAAAATTTCTTCCTACTTCCACACTGCATAGAACTCTTCTCCTTAGTTTATTGTACTATTATCTTATTTTCATCATTGGTTTATTGTGTCACCAAAGTTTTCCCTTTTTAATATACACACACACATGTAAAATTTTGAATCAACCACTTTAGCTAACAAGCGTTTTTCATGCTAAATCTCCACTCTCTTCTCAATAGTTTAAAATAATATCCCAGGCAGAAGAAATATTGAGAATTGCTTTATATCTTTGATACTATAAGATGTATTGCTTTTCATTCAAATTAATAAATGTTTATTAAGTACTAAAAATTTGTAAAGTGAAGTGCTCAGTAACTTGGCAATGTAGATACAAAAAAATCACATTGTTTTACTTTCAACTGCCTGTTGGAAGGGATGGATATATATATGAGTCACTGCATCTGTTCATATCTTATGTGACACTCTCCTAATATAACAAAAGGTTATGGGAGTCTAGGCGAAGAAGGAGTTATTTTCTATGGGGTCACTGGGAAAGGACTTCCAGGAATTCTCAAGTTGGATTCCCTAAAAGCAACTAAGAGCAGCATTTGAGTGTAAGGTTTATCTGGGAGGTGACCCCGGGAAGCCAAACATAGTGCACTAATATGGGCAGTGAGGGCTCAATCCCACTGGGAACCTCTGGGAAACTGTTAGTAATATACTTCAGAGTTGCTTCCTCTGAGGGCAGGAAGATGATGTATTTACTTGTCAAATCCTGTTCGTCATTGTTTGAGGGTTCTACACGGAGATGTCAATTTTCTAGTACTGCAGACCAGTCCAACATGTGGGCTCAGTCTGTACCTGTGCAGTCAGTGAACAGCCAGATAAAGAGTGACAAACTTAAATGGTGCAAGAAGATGGGATTTGGCTAAGATACAGACAGTATCTGTTTTGCTGGAGGAGGTGGCATTTAAATCGAACCTTAGATGATGAGAAAATTTTTTTCGCAAGTCGTGATATAGATAGGGGTAAGCATTTCAGCATGCAAGGTAGGCAGACTAAGGCAGCATTTGTGTGGTCTGTTGGCAAATAATAATAAAGCACCAAAGTCTGAAAATGATTCAGAGTCTTAAAATTAGAGAAAATTCAAGGTTATGCCTATAAATATTCATTCTCACTCCCTGGCTTTGAGTGGGAGTCAACTTAGCTCCCGAGTTTGCTCAGAGGGAGTCGTGCCTCACTAGCAGTCTATTTCCTGTAGCCAATATCTGGGTTACTTAGACTTATTATGCTATTCACTGCTCTGTACAAAGATGGGGTTCTACCAAAATCTAGACATGGCTATGTAAGTTGTGCTGTTATACCAGGGAGAATATCATTCTTTATGTGTGGGATACTGGGGAAAAGATTAAGAATCGTTGATTCCATGACTGGAAATGGGGTAAATTGACTTGGGAAAGAGCCAGTAATCCAGTGGTTGGGGCACAGGTTGCAGTGTATGGGCTTGGGAGCTGAGGGAGGATGAGAGTGGGATAGGACAGTTGATATATACAGAGTCTGCAAAAACAAAAAATGTGTGCACACTTCGGCAGTTCAGTATACTAATAAATATCTCGAAGCTAATGGCCACCACTTTTAGCACCTGTAGTAATAGTAGAGGCCAAGGTAACTTGTACTAATCTCATGATGTCTCAATAAATCTCATGATGTCACATGATGTAAATATTTATACAAGTTTTTTTTTCCTGAAGTGTGCATACATTTTTGGTGGAATATATATATATACATAGATATATATACATACACATATATATGTATATATATATACATACATATATATACATACACATATATATGTATGTATATATATATTCCCTTTACTTTTATGTTGGTGATAATATTTGGCAAGTGTTTCTAGACCTTAAATTCAGCACCTCTAAAATAATGATCAGAGGCTATACATCACAAGAGTGAAGATGAATTATGTAAATTTTCTTTTTTCCTGCACGTAGGGGCAAGAAGAAATACTAAACCACATTATATACTTCACAAGATGCAATTGGTCTTTGCTAATGAAACCTGCGTGAGGTTTCATTTTAACTTTAGAAAATATTGAAATTTTTGACAGGCTAAGTTATTAGTGGGATGGAAGCCTGCATCAAAATGGGAAGTTTTTTGAAACTACTTCATTCTGGACAGGCAGCCGTCATCTCTGGTAATTCACACCTGTGAACCGCTAAAGCTTTGGCAAACCGAGTAACAGCAACGCCATATCACTGCAGTGCCTAGACTGGATTTCCCATGGGGCACAAGGCTGTCAGTTGTGAGCACGTGAGACTTATTTAAAAGGTCTTCATTTGGTTTACACAATGTGGAATAGAGCATACCATGTCATGCGAATAGGTGGATACTGAGTAAATAGAGGACATGTGTAAACACTAGGCTTGGCTGCACAGATTGTCACGGAAACAAAAATGACATCTTTCTGAAGGTGGTTGATGAAACAGTGACAGTACCCCAAAATTCTGTTTAGAAAGACAAAAAGATAGATGAGCCTTATTTTCGAAATAATATTAAAGATGAAGGCTAGTACTTAATGCCCCACATTTTGCCGCTTCTACTTTTCAAAGTTTAGCTTCTCCTGGAGTAAGAGGAAGTTTGATAGCATTGCTGCTTCAGTTGTCCATGCTGCAGAGCCACGGAGCCTTACGCTGCTCTGGCCTGGGGGCTGCAGGGTCAGCATCTGGAATCTGGACCCTCTGAAACTTAATATGCTGCTGCTTCTTTGAGCAAGCCAGAGGTGCGCTTGCAGTGGAGCCAGCTGCTCTTCCTTTTGATACCCTGTGCTTCTGTTTGCTGATTTATCTCCACACAAGGCGGGAGGAGTGGCAACTTCAAAATCAATGCCACGTGTGCCCCCCCACGGGTTTGTTCGCTTGATTTTTGAGACAACCCAGTAAATTAAACCTCACAGTGAAGTTATCAATTCTATCTTTGCTTCTGACCTGTTTTTCCCTGCTTGTGCTCTCAAAAGGAGAAAGGGAAGCATTTTTGTATTTTTCCTGTAATTTTCAGGTTATCTGTTTCATGTGAACTGTTATTTTCCATTAGCATTTATAGAGTGTTGAAGTCCTCTTTTTTATCCTTCACCGCTGCCCCTTGCAGCAAGAGTGCTGGGAATAATGGATGGGCCCTTTGTTGAGCTTTTTGGCCTTTATCAGTTATTTTCTTAGCTACCAATAGGGAAACTTGAAATTACCGTGTTAGTAGCCCATGATCTTCATTTTCCTCACTCATTCTCTTGGTTTTGAGGAGGAGGTGAGAGGAAGAAAAAATTACCTGATTTTAATAGGACAGTGTTAGGCTATATTGGAGTGATTTTGAAGGACACCATCGTTTTTCTTAACTTTAAATAATCGGTGAATTCCGTTGTAGAAACTGGTCATAGACTCAGATACTTTCCCACTGGTTTCCTTATACCTCCGGGTACCTCTCTACCATGGGCCCTATCTCAGTGGCTTAAATTTATCTCTTCATTGGTCTCCTTCTAGGTAGGTGCAGTATTAGAGATCACAGCCCATTTGATTTGATTCCTTTGGAGCCCAGTATTGAGAAAGGCATATAACAGGTAATAAATAAATGTTTGTTGAATAAATTTGTGTCTAAGCTACCATTGCACCTTCTGAGAGAGTTCTAGTTAACAAAATCTAAAACAATAAGATATGTACGTTGCAAAGATTTCAGAAACCTATTCCACCATTCAGTACTGGAGAAAAAAGGAATGTAGAGAAGAGGATCAATTATGAATTATCAATTCTGTACCAAGGTACCAAGGATAATACACCTTCTCTTTTTTATCCTTTAAAACAACCCTATTAGGGCTGTTGAATCTTCATTTGACACATAAGGAATTTGGGGCACATAAAGTTAAAATTTTTCTTGGCCATGAATTATTATGAGATAGAAGTGAGATACAAACTTGAGACTCTCTGTCTCCAAGACCCAGGTCCTTCCCGCCTCACTTCTTATTCATTTCTTAGTAGAGCAATAAATGACAGTTGTTCCCAACTTATCTACAGGTTCTGCACCTTTGGATTCAACTAACTGTGTCTCTACTGAACATGTACAGACTTATTTTCTTGTTATTATCCCTTAAACAGTTCAATATAACACCTATTATATAGCATGTACATTGTATTAGGTATTACAAGGCATCTAAATATGGTCTAAAGTATCCTGTAGGATGTGTATAGGTTCCATACAAATACTGCACTATTTTACACAAGTGACTTGAACATCCATGGATTTCGATGTCTGGCAGGGTTCTGGAACCAATTGCCTACAGATATCAAAGGATGTCTGTAGTCTATTCCACATTATAATGGCAGATTAATATCCTTAAAGCTTTTCTTTTTTGTCAGATGTTCTCCATCATTCTACTTTGTCCAAGGTTAGAGTTCACAGTACACAGCCTGAATAGCAAGGCAGTATAGCACAGTGCTAAACAAATTCCATGTGTCTCTATATGTCTGTACCAATAGGAGCTCTGTAATTTCTTGGTTAACCTCATAAAACATCTGTAAAATGAATACAGTTTTTGAAGATTAAATGATACGAGACATATGAGATGTTCACCATTGTACACAGTAAAAACTTGATACATATACCCTAGTACCACTATGTGTAGTCATTGTAGTTATTAATAGAATTTTACCACATCCTTCCCTTCTAACTTTTATTTTTTCCTCAAAAAGTTCCCCATAACACAAACTTGCCTCTATCCAGGCTGGGATTCCCATGCTTTGCCAAATTCTTTGATTATCCTTGCCTTTATCCTTTTGCTTAAACTAACACCTCTTCCTTTCCATCTGCTCATGCAAATCCAATCAAGTTTCTCACTCTTTCAGACAAAACTGGTACTCCAAACAGCCATCCTGTGGATGTCAGTCGGCTTCGTTCCCAAGCTCCCTCATGGAAGATCACTCAGTGTGCAAAGCAGCTATGGCAACAGGAATGGGGCTTAGGCATGCACTCCACAACATTGACTTTGCCTTTCTAAGGCTGGTCTGGCTTCTGTCACTATTAAATGTCTGCCTGCTAATACTAGAATAATGCTGAACCCTGATATGACATCATTCCCTATGGATGGGAGAGGCAGAGGAAGTAAGGGAAACGAGGTAATCTTTTGATGGCAAGTCAATTGATTATACTCAACCTCTTCCATCATAGAACAACAATTTTTCCTCCGTGGAATACATATGTATTCTGAATATGGATTTGCATTCTTCCCATGGTACTATTGCCAGTACCACCAGTCACAGATTTATAGTATACATTATTCACTATCATATGATTTCCCATAGCATTGCTTCTCATCAAATATTAATTTTTTCAGGAAAAGAAGTATGGCTTAGCCTCATAGCCATGAAATTCATGGTTCTAACCAACTACTTCACTGCTCAGAAGCAGCTGATCTCATAAAATGTGAAAATAACCTATTACAGATACAGCTACTTTGTCTCTCATGGTGGGAGAGTGCTTTGGCTTGGGTGTTGAATGTTCCCTCAGGTTTGTATACTGAAGTATTGCTCTCCAGCCCATGGTGCTTTTGAGGTACGGTGGATCCTTCAGGAAGTGGGGCCTAGTAGAAGGAAGTTAGGTCTTTGAGATCATCTTTTTGGTTCTTGGCTGCCATGAGATGAGCAGCTTCTTTTGCCCTATGTTCTTGCCATGATGTACTGCCTCATCACGGGCCAAAAAGTGATATGGCAAATGACCATGGACTAAATTTTCTAAAGCTGTGAGCCAAAATAAATTTCCTTTTTAAAAGTCCAGTATCTCAGGTATTTTGTTAGAGTAGTGCATAGCTGACTGTGAAAATTAAGCTGGATTATCAATGTGATTGGCTTGAGAGCTAACTAGGAGACTAGGAAAACAAAATTCTGGGTATGTCTGGGTAGGTCATGGAGATGTGGCCTTGGGGCCTTCCTATCTGGCACTGTTCCCTTGCTCTGTTTCCTGGCTGCCACAAAGTGAGCAGCTTCTCTCCACCAGGCCCTTCTACCATGGTGCTCCTGCCTTAAAGCCAGCGCTGACTATGGACTAAACCTCTGAAAAGGTGAACTGAAATGAATCTCTCTTCAAGTTGTGTATATCAGGCATTTTGTGGCAGCAGCAGGAAAGCTGAACAATACACTGACTAACACAGAGACTATACCTATGAATTTGGGAAAACGTCCTCAAGGTTGTGATATATGTTTTAAACCAATGACCAATATTAATTAGTCTTGATTTGCACCCTTTTGACTGGTACTATTAAGGGGTGCCATTGATTGGTGGTAACTGGTAATGACTGATATTGCTACCAACTGATTGGCACCATTGATTGTAATTGATTGGTACTGATGGGTACCGTTTCCTCATAGCCAAAATGCGTAGATGTCTCAGAACCAAGGGGTGAAGTTGAGAGTGATCTCTTTCATTATTCTACTTGAAAATCCATTTATCAAATTTTGAAAATACCTCAAACTTTGTGCTCCTCTAGTTAAAAAATACTGATTTCTGGTGTTCGGGAAGGTGTTTCTTACCAAGGAACACAACAATGCTCCTATTAACTGGGAAACTGAGACAGCCACTTGACCTTACTCTGCTGTTCAGGTGACTCAACGTACTACAGACAAAGAAGGGATTACTCTCCTATGTAGGTTTCTTGATCCTGATTAGAAGGAGGAAATTTTGTAGTGGACATAACAGGAGTAGAGAAGATTATGACTAGAATGCAACAGAATCTGTGGCCTACCATTTCTAGTCATAGTAGTGAATTAAAGACTACTTGATTAATGCAAGACCAATAAGGAATCAGATTGTTTACAATAAAGGTTCAAAAAAAAATCTAACCAGCAAAATTGAGGTCTAAAGCAAAATTTAATTAATGGATTATCAGGTGGAATAGTGAGAGATGTCACTCTCAACTTCCCCCCTTGGTTCCAAGACCTGTGCATTTTGGCTATGGGGAAATGGTAGCAATCAATATTATCACCAAACAGTACCAATCAAGGCTAAGGTGAAGGCTAAGGGTGAAAGAACATGGAATAGGCAGTGGGAAAATGATCTTAAATTGTCCCTATGGCTCAGTGTTCGACTATAGAAACAAGAACTATGGCTTATTTTGTGCATATATTAGTTCTTGCTTAATTTATATAAATGTCTGTTTTTATCATTCCCTTCACCTTCACTATTTTATATAAACAATGTTGGTATTAGTAAAGATTTCAGTTTAGTTTTAAAATGTGGAATACCCTTGTGGGTTTTTTTACTGATCTAGAGGAGGAATTAACATGTTAAGAAAGGGCCATAGTGACTAATAGCACCTTGTGTTTTCCCTTTTTTGGGGAGAGAATGAGTATGTCTTAATTTGTCCATGAAAGAGTTGCAATAGTAATATGCCAGAAATAGTGGAATGGGAAGCTCCAAGAATTGGTCTGTCCACCGAAGCAACCATTAAGCTGGCAAAACTGACAGAATCAATTTTGGGAGGACTCTGTACTATAATTAAATCTTACAGTAACCAAGTAAATGCCTAATAAAGACAGATGCTGCCAAATTTTAGTAAGAAAATGCTGAGGTGCTTTTGCTTACTCCTGTAACAGCTTCTCCTTCCCAGATCAGCAGTGGCTGTGGGAACAGCAGCCCATGTTTCTGGTGTGGCTCGCTGGTGTTGGGGATGGAGGGAAAATATAAATATTATTCCCAAGACACGTTGCTTTTGATCAATCGAGTGTTTCCTTGAGGAACTGGAACAGAGACTGACATTTGTTTGTTCCCATCCCCTGCTCTTGGGCTATATCAGATTTCTAGATAAGGGCTATCAAAGGCATTAAAGACATACTATACATAATTTCCTGGGACAAGGGGCTGAGTATGGGGCAAACAGCAGACAGAACTGAAGGCCTGAGAAAGAGAAGAGTAAGGAAGAAGTGTCTTGGGGAAATGAGGACTCTGAAAAAGCTACTATAGACACGAGTGAATGGGGAAATCCACACTGCATGCGTGCCCTTGGCCAGGAATATGCAGAAAAGGTCTTAGGTTTGCACCTCTGGCTGATAAGTGAGCTCCACAGGGGCAGAGAGTAAAAGTAAAGTCAGAGTTGTAGGTGGCTTGCCTTAGCATTGAAGGAGCACAACAACACAGAGCCAGTCTTCAGAGACTGAGAGAGTGCTGTTTTTTGTTTTTTGTTTTTATTTTTTCCTCTCCTACCCTCCATTCTAGTTCCAAGTGTTTAAAGACATTTTTGGCAAGTTACTGGCTGATCATCGAGACAACAACACAGAAACTTCCATGACCACATGGAACGGGGACTAGGACCTTTGTAAAAAGCAGTTTAGAAAAGTCATTAAACAAATGCGTAAAATGTTCCCAACAATCCACAAGCAACAGTGAACACCGGGGAGGGACAGATCCTGATGCACAGAGATACCACATTAGGATGTTTAAATTTTCCAGTTTTCAATTGATCTTAGCCGAAATGCCAAGAAGTGATAATTTTCCAGTTTTCAAGAAAAACTTACAAGGCATACAAAGAAATAGCGAACTATGGCCCATACATGGGGGAAAAAAGAAATGTACAGGAACTGTTCCTGAGGAGGCTCATAGCTCGGATTTAATAAAGGAAGATTTTAAATCAACTGCCTTAAATGCTTAAAGACTTACAGTAGCTAGGTACAGTGGTACATCCTGGCTCCTCAGGAAGCTCAGGCAAGAGGATCACAAGTTTGAAGTCAGCCTGGTTGACTTAGTGAGACTGTGTCTCAACATAAAAAATAAAAGGGATTGGGATGTAGCTCAGTGGTAGGTGGCCCTGGGTTCAATCCCCAGTACCACAGAAAGAAGGAAAGAAAGGAAGAAAGAAAGAAAGGAAGGAAGACAGACAGACAGACAGACAGACAGACAGAAAGAAAGAAAAAAGAAAGAAAGAAAGAAAGAAAGAAAGAAAGAAAGAAGAAAGAAAGAAAGAAAGAAAGAAAGAAAGAAAGAAAGAAAGAAAGAAAGAAAGAAAGAAAAAGAAAGAAAGGAAATGAGTTAAAAGGGAACCATGAATGAGGAACTAAGCAACTAAGGGAAATAAGAAACAAGATGCATGAACAAATAGAGACTGTCAATAACGAGTTAAATTATTTTTTAAAAAATAACCAAAGAGAAATTCTGGAGGTGAAAAGCACAATAACTGAGATGAGGAAAGCCATCAGAAAAAAAAAAAAATCATGCTGACACCTTTACTAAGATAACCTAGTAAAACTAATTATAGATTTCTGACTTCCAGACCTAGAAGAGAATACATTTGTGTTATAGTAAATGACCAAGTTTGTGGTAACTTGTTATAGCACCAACAGAAAATGAATACAATACTTTTCAACCAATTCCACTTCTTAAGAGATCTAAAGTAGTGTCTTTCCCGCCTGTGTATTGTCGATAAATAAGTGTTCTCTCCCTATTTGTGAAGTAAATAAAGGAATGAATGGATAAAAGCTGTGCGGTCCAAAGCAAGTACGTTGTCTTCCACCGTCTTCATTTGGGTCCCCCGCAAAGCTGACATTGCGGTAAGAATTTTGTTTCAATCCTTCCTGGGAAATACTGGCGATGGGGTGAGGAAGTGAGCAGGACAGGAAAGTGGACAAGGGCAAGGCCAAGCAGTGTAAGCTGTCCAGCAGGTTATCATTGTGAAAACTGAAACCTAATCTTGCCGGGAAACTCTGGAAGGCTGTGTAGCACGCAGCTGAGTTATTCCACCTGAGGGACAAGGAAACGAGAATTTATAGCAACTGCCATCCATCCTCGGTTTAGAGCTGCATTAACTCCCTGGCACATCTGACACGCCAGTGGAGGAGCAGAGCAGGTTGTGGCAGTCAGAGAGAAAGCTCTCAGAGCCAGAGATGTGGATCCTGGCAGTTGAAAGCTGAGCCGCTATGCATCAAAATGATGAGGGAAGAGATGGGGGTGACACACTCACAAAATCTGCTGTAGCTAATCCACTCCAGTTCACTTCCTCCTGGTTGACCAATACACACATATCTTATGCACCACTCCTGAGCGAAGTAGTGCCTTGCTGAAACAAACTATGTGACATGCACAGCTTCACGGAGGAGAGGTTTATTTTGGTTCATGGTTTCAGTCTATGGTCAGATTGCTCTGAGGCAGAAATATCATGGGAAAAAAAGAAGAATCCAGATATATCACATACGGGTACAAATTCCCTAAGATGAATGTTATCATTATGTATACCTAAACTGCACGAATAAAATTAATTTTAAAAATTGAAATTAAAAAACAAGAAAAAGGCATAGCAGAGGAAAGCTGGAAAGCTCTTATTTCATCACAGCCAGGAAGCAGAGAGAACAAAAGCCAGAGAAGAAGTAGCTGGGGACCAAATATTCCCTTCAAGGCTGCATCCCCAGTGACCCGGCCAATCCAATTAGGCCCCATTTCCTAATAGGCCTATTGAGCTATGCACCCATCAGTGGATTAATCCACTTGATGAAGTTAGAGCTCTCACTGTCCTTTCAGTTCCCCAAACCCTGTCAGCTGGTTTACCTTCACCAAAATAAGGCTTTTGGGGAACAATTTGAATCACAACTATAACAAAGGCCCTTGATATAGTTGTCTGTTCTCTTTCTCATGAAGGAGGCCCATGTTAAGCATACTATGCACACTCAATGTATATTTTCAAATGGAAGGTAGCACTATATTAGGTTTTCTCCCAGCTTCTTCTTTTTAAGTTTTTCTGTTATTAAAATGTTTGAGTTACAGGGTGTGAGGGCAATCTGGCTGCGACATCTGTCACCCTGTTGATCGCCAGGGTTGACTCGGCTGATCTGGCTGGCTAGGCGGGTGTCCCCTTCCTCCCTCACCCTCCATGTGTGTCCTTCCCGAAGCTGCGCTCTGGGTGGAAGAGGGCAACCGCCCCAATACAGGAGGATCGTTTCCTCAGTCAAGGGCATAGGAGCAGCTGCGCTCCCCCGCTAGAACCTCCAAACAAGATGTTTGAATTACAGATTGATAAGTGATCATCATAACTAGGGAAACAACTGAAAGATTTTCTTTTTAATATATGAATCTCCCTACCTATCTCGATGTTAACTCTTTGAGGAAATCAGTACTTAGACCTACTACAAGCCTTACATAGCCTTTTCAGTTTCTTTACAAATAGAGTACATACATATGTACACATATTATTATACTGTGCTCCTTTTTTTTCACTTAATAGTGTGTCGTAGAAAAGACCAGGTGAAAATAAATCTAGTCAATATATTTTAATAGTTGCAGAATATTGTC
>PVJO010019890.1:0-33263 GCA_004026905.1 Hystrix cristata
TGTCTTCTCCTTCTATCTCATCCTAAAAGTCCTGAGCTCATGATCTCCCTTCCCTATATGATCCTCCTAATTCCTGCTCATTCATGTTGTTAATGAGAAAAATTATTGAATGACACCTGTTATGGATGGTAAGATGACTCTAAGGGGCGAACTCTTGCTATAGGTAGAAGGGTTATTGCAATGGGGACTTGAAGTGAGAGAAGATGGGGTCCAACTTCAACTCCAACTCCAACAAGGACAAATGGGGATTTGTTGCCAAGGAGAGAAGTGGATGAAAAGTTACTCTGAGAAAACATCAAAGGCGAGGGTAATGCTTGCTGGACTGGCACAACCGAATTCTTGCTAAAGGTAGGCCAAGATAAGACATCCAGAGTACATGGATGTCAAGGATGGAAGGTTCTGGGTGCACGGACTTAGCTGGATTCTTGCTCATTGTTGAGAGCATCATTTACTCCCTGAAACTAGACACTTAGGAGTTTTCTAGGATTTTCCCCCTTCTCATTCACCCCTCCAAAGAGACGTTCCTTAAATTCCCTTGATATTAACTCCCAAATATACCCTAAGTCTGTCTCTTTTGCCCCTTACCTACAGCCTCTGCCATTTCTGAAGCCCTCTGCCCAGCCTCCTGGATTGCTGCGAGTTCCCATCTCCTTAGCCGTTGTGTCGCTTCCCTAGTCCCATTCACTTCAGTTGACACATGGACATCATGGTGGTTTTCCTAGAACTGATACATTTTCTTACTCTTCTTACAAAGTCACTAAATGTCTTTATGGGGGGACTCCTAGCCTCATGACCTCATCTAATCCTAATTATCTTTCATAGGCCCCCCACCTCCAAAAACCATTAACATATGTCTTTAGAGATGGATTAAATTTCAATACGCATTCAGAAAGGGACAAACACCCAAGCTGTAGCAGAAAATAACTATGAAAATATTTTATTCCACATAGAGTTTTACTGTTTGGACAAGGTTTATTTTTATTTTGCAAAAAAAAAAAACCAAAAAACAAAAAACCCAAGAATTTTAAATTTGAGGACATATCATTGCCAATATTTTGCTAAGAGGTATATTTGAAAAAATAGTCATCATTTTCTGTCCTTCCAAAATTGGAGTGGCATTGTAAAACACTGAAAATTACTGCTTTTTGAAACAACTCATAGCAAGGAGAGAGACCTATGTGAAAAATGACATTTAAAAATGTTTCCCTAATTACTGTGGCTTTAACAGAGAAGACAAACATCATATTCATTATGTTTGAATGTTCCCAGAGTTGATGTGTTGGGATGCTTTTTGAGAGGCAGGTCTTTGAAGAGGTAATTATATGGATGCTGGTGTCTGGTGAAAGTGCTATTTCAGGACAGTCTTGTGCAGACAGGTGAACTTGTCCACCTATACACCTTCTCACTTGCTTGTTTTCTGCCATGTGATATCACTACAAGGCTCCAACAGATGCTGGCACCTTGCTATTAAACTTCTCAGCCTCCAGAACTGAAGGAAATACATTTATTTTCCTGATGAATTATCTGGTATGTGTTTTTTTTTAAATCACAATATTAAGCAGGCTAAGAAACATATAAACTATTTCAAACTTACACACTTAAATAAATACTATGTTATGGTTTATATCTGAAATGTCTCCCAAAGCCTCATGGGTTCCCAGGTGGGGATTTGGGGAGTGACCAGGTCATGGATGTGTGGGATAACTAGGTTAGTCCAATGACTGATTAGCATAGTTTAGGGTGTGGCTGGCTGGATTTACTGAAAACAGAAGACCCACCCTGGGTGTGAGTGGCACCAGCCAATAGGCTTGTAACCTGAATGGACTAGAAAGGGAAAGGGAGGCCCACTACTGCTTTTTTCTCCTGCCCTGCCATGGACTGTTTCTCCTCTGTCATGCCCCTCTTGCAGCCAGCTGACGATGGACTGAAACCTCTACAAACTGAGCTAAAATGAGCATTTCCTCTTTTAACTGGTGGGTGTTGCATACTTTATCCCAGCAATGAGGAAGTTACTAGGATATGCTAGAATTGCACATTTTATTATTCTGTTTACAAATTTTCCCCAAAGTTCTGTTAGGATATCATTTGTTAAATGTGAACTTTCTTGATTAATTTGGTAGGAAAACTAACAATTAAGTTTTAGGGGTGTGAAAAACTACAGAATAATGATAACAAAATCTTTGCATATTTTCTTGATAATCTCCAGTGTCTCATGTATTATGTCACAGTAAATGCACCCAACCAGGAAATTCTTTTATTTTAAACAACATTTTCTTGTGAGGAAGTATTTTGGGCATGAAATAAATTTAAAACATAGAACCATACATTTGAATCACTCTATCACACAACATTAAACAAAGATTTCAAAAACAAAATAATCATATTTCTCACTAAAAATTAATAGTACAAATATTTTACATGATAACTCAAACATTCTGAACCAATAGATAAATAATATAAAATAATTAAAGTATATTATTTATTTAATCAGGTCATAACTTGGTTCAATATTTCTGGATTTGGTTAAGCTTTATTATGTGGAGAAATTATAGAGCTTTTGCAAAATGGAAGGAGAGGAAGAGGGACGGGGGGAGAGAGGGTAGGGAAAGGAAAGTAAAAAGAACTTAAATGTGTTACGTACATGTACCATGATGAATATAATCATTATGTACTGAAAACAGGCACTAATGAAATAAAAATTAAGAAAAGAAATTACCAGGATGCATATAATTTATTAATGCATAGAGACAGCTAATTTGAGGTGCAAGCTTCTATCATTTTACTGATACACAGGTAGAGTTCATATTATGCACTACACCTTGTGCCTCATAGAGACTTCCTCTCTTGTAACAAATTAAAGATCTGTGGCAACCTGAGTCTGTACAAACATGCAGTGAGTGTTTAAAGATATATACATATATATGATAAAGATACTAGAAATATGATACAGATATATGTTAAACTAGAAGACATATTATCATGAATCCCTCTCAAAATATTCCCCCCTCACCTTGAACACGCTTATCTCATTGTTCTTGCCACTTTCTGAAACAGTCCCGGAGTCCTCTTTCACGAGTGTCTTTAGTTGTTCTGTCTTGGCTGCTTTGACCTCCTGACTCAATTAAAAACGTTTCCTTTTCATGGTCTTTTTAACTTCAGGGAAGAGCCAGAAACCTCACAGTGCTAGATCTGGTGAACAAGGTGGGTGAGGACATATCATCATGTTTTCATTTGACAGGAATTGGTGTAAATGTTTGGAAATGATTCTGGCAAAATCGTTTCTATTCTCGAACTCTCCATAGGTCGACGAGCATGACCACGGCCATCCCCCCCCCACGAACGCGAACACGGCCATCTTCCCCAGAATCATGGAATGAATTCCGTTCACAAACCGAGGCCCCACTGTAATTCATTACAGTAAAAGACACGTTGCCATCAATCCCTTCCAAATACTCTTCAAACACTCTTCAACAATCATTGCGGTAACACGTCCTTTACCATAGACGTGTTCCGTTTTACATTTCTAAACATTCACAGCAGATTCCAGTCAACCCTTGTAGAAAGCCAACAGCTTCCACTTAAAGCAAGCACCTCACGTAATCAGGACTTTCAGACTCCCTGACTTCCCCCTACCAGTGTTGGGGGCCCTTCTGTCCCTTGTCATGTCCCCATCCTGCCCACTGCTACCTCCAAGTATCCTTCAAGGTCAGCCTAAAATCTGATGCTCTGAGGAGTTCCAGTGTGGGATCCTGACTCAGACTGAATTCCACACTCGCCTCTGGTGAGAGTTAAAATTCTCACCCGCAAGAGGATTTTTCTTTTTGCTACTGCGCTGTTACTGAGAACGCAGTTGGAAAGTCATTCTGGGGAGAAGGACAGGTGGGTATGGTGTAAAGACGTTCAGGACATAAAAGCAGACTGGTCTGAAACACGAGACAGACCTGGGCATGCGCGGGGCGCAGGATCGAGGTCAGAGGGGCGTCTGCCTGCGGGCCTCACCTGGGACAGCCTGTCCAGCTCCCCACGTTGCAGAGGGCACCAGCCGGCTCAGGCTGGAACCCGGACCCTCCAGCTCCTGTAATGAGGCTTCTGGGGCTCTTCAGGACGGGGCAGGAGTCTGCCAAGAGCACAGCAGGGCTGATTAGAGAGGTGGGCTACAGAGGGAGAGATTGGGGCCGGCTTTCTGGCCGCTCTGGCAGGCTGTCCCGGAGCCCTTGCTGGCTGAGACCCCTAAAACTGTGAGGGGCTGAACTAGGGCAGCTTGGGTAGGTGTGAGTCCCAGAGCTTCGTGCACCTCCCGCACAGGAGGGTCATTGCAATACTGGGGTGTGAGGTGATGGGCAACCAAACCACAGCTGAGCCCCTTGGGCCGCGCACTCAGCAACAGTGTCAGGACTTTTCTTATTTTATGCTTTGAAACAGTGTCTTGCTGAGACCCTTCAGTTGCTCAGGCTGGGCTTGAACTCGCCCTCCTCCTGCCTTAGTCTCCCAGGGTGCTGGACTCACCGCGCCCGGCTTCTTTTTTATCTCTCTTGCTCCAGGTTGGGATCCGAGGGGTGGGGAGAGGGGGTTCAGATTCTTGGGGACGGAATATGCTCGGAAATGTTCCATTTTCTCCGAGGCTGCCACAGAAGTGCACACTGACACCTGCTGGATATCCCGGGGAGTTGCACTTAAATGTGTTTATAAAAGTCAAATACAAGAGACAATAAACAATGTCATGGAGGGTTTTTCTAAACAATGAAAAATGAAAAAGTCATGTAACGGCTTCAGGAAAAATATATCAGAATGAAGAGGCTGGGTTGATGTTTCACTGAGGAAATAATGATGTCAAGAGAGAAAATTCTCAATACTCCTAAGAAGTTTAGCATGTTAGAAATTAGTAATTATTTTTGTGGTGCTAGAGATTGAACCCAGGACCTTTGCACTGAACTACATCACCAGGTCTTTTCTTCCTTTTTCTTTCTTTCTTTCTTTCTCTGGAGATAAGGTCTTGCTAAGTTGAGCCCTGTTGCTATCCTCCTGTCTCAGCCTCCCACAGTGCTGGGATGACAGGCATGCCTCACTGCACTCAGCAGGGGCTTTTAAAATGTAGAATTCACAAAGTGCTGTGAAATTCTTGGTAGAAAATTCACTTTCAGGTGTCATACTATTTAGGGCATCTTGGACCAACTTCATATAACCCTTTCTAGTCGCTGTTTTTCCTTTATGTTACCAGTCCCACAAACGTGCTACCAAAAGCCCCACTTGAAGAGGGGAAACTAAAGTCGGCACAGTTATATAGGACTTCTTCCGGGTCAGGGTAAAGGCAAAGGCAAAGCTGAGGTTCAAGCCCACATCTGTAGACTCAAATGTCTGTGCCCTTTCTTTTCAAAGACAAGGAGAAAATCTCTTTGGACAAACACCCAGTTACCTAGTAATGGAAATACAGCCTAGTGCCACAGTGTTTCTAAAAAGCTGCCCATGGGCTTAGGAAAAAATCCAAAAGGCAGTACATACTTAGGGAAAAAAGTGAGATGTCACATTCAAGCAAGAAGAAAAAACAGCTAAGATGACAGCTAGTCTCCATTGGCTGGATAGCAGAAGACTATTTAGAAAAGAACCCAAGAAAATCTCTGGAAGACTATCAAGGAAAACTGATTTTCAAATAAATATTGTACATAAGCTTTCCATACCTTCTTGTGTGCTTTTTTATAAAATAAATATAATAACACAAAATATGGAAACTACAGATGAAGCATGCAAATGAAATACAGATAACAAATCATTGCACTACTCAAGGATGAATCCTATATTTTCAATGCACTCATCATATTATTATTCCTTAATATTAATTACAATTAATACAATATTTTCAATATTAACATCCTTTAATATAATCCTGTTCTCTTTCTAGGTCACCTATTTCACATTCAGTCTTAATTCTATTAAGTAACATTGCTCACAGGTCATTAATTATTTCTTCAGACTTAATGTATTTTGATAGTATGGGTAATACTTGACAATTTTCAGCATTAGTATCCAAATCCTGCAGACATAACTCAAGTCTCATTAGACCCATAACATATCCTGGGCACCACCTCAGATAAAAACCATTATTATCTCATATGTCTATATTCTGGGGCTTTCATATAGATTGAAACACATCTTCATATTTTATATTATGTTTTAGAAGTGCCTGGCACATGGGAGGCACTTAATACAATTGAGTGAATTAATGAGTGAAAAAAGTATGTATATTTTTGAAGAACTGTAAAATTTGGGGACACGGGTAAATTCATTCTTAAGTGAAATTGTATTACTCATAAAACTCTGCCACCTACTTTTTAGATTCAAAAATATAGCTTGGTGGTATTTCCATCTTGTACCTACAGATCTTCTTTCAGTACACAATAATACACGTTGATATAGTATTCAATAGCATAGGCACACTATATTTTATTTAACTATTTCCATTACTGAATGTTTGGGTGGTTTCCATGGTTTTACTTTGATAAACAATGCTGGAATAAACATCCCTATCCATCCTCCCTCAAGCATACAGGTAAATGTGACTTAGGTAGAAATGAAAAAATGATATTCTTTCAATTTATTCTCACAACAGCTGTGAATGAAAATCCCATTGCCACACTTGAAATGCGACTGAACTCCTTAATTTCTACAAATTCTATTATTGTTTTTTCTTTTTCAAATTCGATTATTGAAAGACAGTATTTCCTGTTGCTTTAATCATAATGTCTATGGCCTCTAATAAGGTTGAGTGCATGTAAATATTTTTCTCTGATAGTTTTAATTTCTATTTCTCTAAAGAGCTTTTGTGTACTTTGTCTATCGTGTTGTTGGTTAAGTATATTCTGAATATTAGTATTTGCCTGCTAACTACTTATAAACATTTTCTGTAGTCTGTCACTTGCCAACAAAAGTAATAAACACTCAGAACTCATCACTTTCTTGGAATTTAGCACATTTTGCTACTTTCTGTGCTTTTGAAGTTATTTACATTATCATACCTTTAGGTGAAAATACATAGAATGCCATGCTGACGGACATCCTTTTGTTCAATGACATCATTTATTCTCTTGGTAATACTTAACATCATGAAAATCTGCAAATGCTACAAATCAGGCCCTTGATTTGTTATTTTGCTGATTATTATCACGGCCAACATGGCTGACGGATGCTCTGTCTAGTTCCAAACATGGAAATACCAAATAAGAGAGCTCAAATACTTTTCTATTTAAAAAGTTCTAAATTTAGATCAAATCTAAGGGAAGTTGTCAGGTTAGAGAAACAAAACAAGGAATCGGGGCTGGGGATTAAGCTCAGTGATTAGAGTGCTTGCCTTGCAAGCACAAGAGCCTGAGTTCAATCCCCGGCACCACCAAAAAAAAAAAAAAAACAAGGAATCAAGGCACTAGGGTCAGCAGGACTGAAACAGAAAAGAACATGACTGCAGTATCTAAGAGGAGAATGAGCTTAAAAGGTGGGCCTGGGATTGTGATGTCGACATCGCCATGTGTCCATATGCTACCCATTGAAAGTTGAGGATTCACCTTCCAACTCACAGCTGGTGGGCATGACCTGTATGCCCCTCGAAATACAGACACAAGTGCCTGAAATGGGACTAGGATCCTCCTCCCACATACTCATACTAGCTTGGGAAAGGAATCTTGACATCCACATGAAATTCTCTGTAGAGAAAAAGTCAGCAAGTGAAAGAAAAAATTTGCTTTCTCCTCTCCTCACAAAAATACTTCTGATTGCCCATGTATGTGATTTCTCCCCACATCATCCAGTTCTCCTCCTCTCCAGACCCCAACTGGGCACCCCAAAATTCAGTGGTGATGCTAACTACTTGGAAGTAGTACAAGAACCGAAAGATGAGGGTTCAGTTCCAAAGGACTGTCCCTATTTCATATGCTAAATTCAACTAATAGGTTCCCGGGTTACCCAAACTTCTGTACAACTTGGCTTTAAATTGGGGGCTAACAACCCGCCCCTCAGGTTTCACAGTTTGCTATAATAACTCACAGAACTCAGGAAAATATTTACATATGAGCACAGTGTTTTCTTGTAAAGGACGTAGATAAACAGCCATATGAAAAGCTTCCAGTTTCTTCCCCATGGAGCCGGTGTACCACCTTTCTGATATGACGATGTCTTCAGCAAGTTAGAAGCTCTGCAAATTTCATGCTTTAAGGATTTTGTTGGATCCCTCATCACATAAGCAGTTTGATTTTTAAAATAAACGTCTAATCCCTCTTCCTTCCATGGGTGACAGAGAGAGGCTGAGAGCTCCAAGCTTCTAATCTCGGCTTGGTGTTCCTGGTGACCAATTTCCATCCAGAAGCTATTGAGTGCACTCGTTAGCTTCATTAGAACATAAGTCTCCTCCATTATACAGGAAATTTCAAGGGATTTAGAAGCTCCGTGTTTAGCAGCTGGGGCCAAAGTTCAAAGAGCAGAACAAAAGATACTCTTACACCCCTATCACTTAGGAAATTGCAAGGGTTTTAGGGACTCTTTCTGGGACTGGGATGGAGACCAAATATGTTTCCTACTACACCACAGTGTGGCAGTGAGAAATTCAGGTCCCAGGATTGTGCTGTCTGTAGACACGTTTGGATTTTCCTATTGTCCTTAAGAAATAGGAGAGCTACGCTGAGAAATTGACAAAGAGCAGGTCTGGCACCTTGGTTATTGATGGGGCCAGGAAAAGATACAAAAAGATGATATGCTTCCACAGACCTGATACAGAACCACACACACACACACACACACACACACACACACACACGCACACGCACTCACAATATCTGCCACAGGTTAGCTCACAGTCCAAACCGGGAAAAGGGCACCGTAAAAGAGGGCTTGCTGATCAACCAGTGATTGGATTTGTAGCTCCAGAACTTTGAGAAAGCTGAAAGCCACACTAAGGTGGGGGAAAAGGGTGAAATTCATAGGGCAAGAATAGGAGAGGTTGGGGGGGGTTGTTTGTTTTGTTCTTAAATTATTGTTTAAGAATATGCTTAATACTAATGAGCCCTTAGGAATGGTGAAAGTTGTTCAATTATTATTTTTTAACCACAATGAATGTTTTAAAGGTTCCTTTAAAAATAGTCTTGGTATAAATTCTACAAATGATATTTGTACTCTCATCAACAGCATGAAAGTCAAAGGCTGTCTAGAAGAACTGTGCCAGTTAGGGGAGCCATGACAACCAAAAGCAGTGCGGGACGTGTGGCCCACCCTGGGCCCGGAAAATGGACACCGGCCCTGGCAGGAACAAAAGGCAACTTCCTGCAAGGTCTGTGGAGTGTGGTTGTGTCCTGGTTCCTCAGATCACAGTTTTTTTTTTTTTTTTTGGTCTGGGGGTGCTGGGGATCAAACTTAGGACCTTGTGCTTGGTAGGCAAGTGCTCTACCACTTGAGCTAAATCCACAATCTTTGTCAAGGGATTCCATTTTGGCAACATATTTCTAAGTGCAGAATTCTAAATAGTTAAAGGAAAAAAAGCAAAAGATGCGGTCCCAAAGTCCACCTTCTAGGAGAGAGGAGAGTGGCGGGGTAGGGGGAGGACGACCCACCACCAGGGAAGAGAGAGCCTCTGTTCTGGTTTGAGAAATATGCTTTCTCATGCTGGTTCTTCTTTTATTAAAATTTTATTTTTTTGTTTGTTTTGGTACCGAGAATTGAACCCAGAGCATTAATGGCACTGAGCTACATCCCCAGTCCTTTTATAAAAAATACTGTAAAAAAATATTTTTTTATTTTGAGATAGTCTTGCTAAGACGTTAGGTTGCCCAGGCTGGGCTGAAACTTGGATTCCTCCTGCCTCAGCCTCCCACAGTGCTGGGATTTGAGGCTAGCGCCACCACATCCGGCCTAAGTACCCTATTCTTTTCTGCAAAGCATGGCCACAGGAAGGTCTCAAAGCCTACGTAGCAGAGAGAAAGTCGACCTGAACATGGGACCAGGGGAGCTGGTGGGGAAACCGAGGCAGAAGTGGGAAGAGGAGCCTGGCGGAGGCGGAAAAGTCGGTGCTCCCGTGGAGCAGCGGCGTAGGAGAGGTGTCCCCGCAGGCTGGGACGGGGACCTCAACCTCGCGACGCCGCGGGGAGGGCGACCGGGGCTCGCGTTGGAAACGTTGGCGCCCTGGATCTTCCACAGGCCGCGTCCCTCTCTTCCTGTCCAGCGCCACCGGCCGGGGCCCTCAGCCCAGCTGCCCCAGCTGGTGCACGGCCCAAGCATCCTTCTCGGTCAGCTGTCCCAAATTGAGCGCTGGGTCCCTTTCCAGGGTGCCACCAACTCCTCTGCTGGGGTGTTGACTCTGGGGGTCTTTCCTCGTTTTAACCTCCTGTTACCCCAAAGGACCTGATCACGCTGAAGAAGGAGTCCTGGTCCCACGCGGGGACAATTGATGCTGTCTTCTGGAGAACGCTAGTGATTTTGTTCTGAAGACTAGGCATCTTGTGGGCAGATCTGGACAGTTAGCCTGTGTGCCAATGAACGTGTGGGAAATTCTCTGTAATCAAAGAGATAGGACAGTTGGAGCAGCCCAAAGCTGCTGACCGCTTCCCTTCTTCGGCTTTGTTGGGAGGGTAAGATGGAGTGATGGCCATGAGCACCCGAGAGAGTCTAACAGGAAATGAGCTGTCTGTGAGCTGAGGCCTCTCTAGTGAGCCTGCAGCATCCAACATTTAGAAAAGGGAAATTTCTGCAGCACATTAGAAGGCCGTTTGAATGTAGGAAGACAGAGTGATTCAAATTTCCTCAGAATGACTTGCATTTTTCTTCCTTTGTCCTGTGAGGGCAGATAAATGGCGAGCAAAAAGCGAGGCGAGGTGCAGTTACAGGTGGGTAGGACACGTCGCTAGCATGGCACCTGGTGGCAGTTGAAATCTTTCACAGAGCCTTGTGTCTTATTACTTTTCTCTTATTGCTGGGACAAAAAACCTGACACCTAAAGTTAGAGGAGGAAAGGTTTACTTTGGCTCACAGTTTGTAGAGGTTTCAGTCCGTTCACAGTTGGCTGACTCCAAGGCAGCACAGCCTGGCAGAGGGGCAGCACAGAGGAGAAACAGTCCATGGCAGGGCAGGCGGGAAGTGGGAAGCAGAAAGCAGCAAGCCTGCCTTCCTTCTTTGGCCCTTATGTTCCATGCAGGCTGTTAGCCTATTGATTGGTGTCACCCGCACCCAGGCTGGGGCTTCTATTGTCTACACCCAGAACAATACTACACCCATTTAGTTATCACACACCCTTACTGCCAGTATCACACACCCTAGATCCAGCCACATCCGAAAAGCCCCACCTATAAGCGCATGAGGCTTTGAGGGGACATCTAGATACAAACTACAATACATTGCTTTTGCAGACCGTTGTCAACAGCCAAAGGCTGTGGGAAGAGATGCTGCAGAACAAAGGCTTAACAGGTACCGAGTCCCATTTTCCTGGCGCACCTCAGGGCACCCCCACCTCCCTGCACCCAAATCCTGCTCTCATGGCCCTGGCCTCTGCCCAAGCTGTGCTATCCTGATATCTAGTTTCTGTGCCTCTATTCTTTCACGAGTTCTGTTGCTGCCTAGTGATCGATGTTTACCAAGCCTGGTGTGGACCCTGCAAGGCCATGCAACCTTTGTTCCGAAAGTTGAAGAATGAGCTGAATGAAGATGAAATTCTGCATTTTGTTGTCGTAAGGATTTCATTTTCATTGAACTATTCTTTGTTACAAAGTGCCCACTAATGCTTGAAATATTGTCTTAATTAAAGCGACCTTTAATTCTTCTGCATAGACTGTCTACTTGGCAGTTTTACTCTGTATTGAATTCTACCAAGTTTGATAATGAATGTGATTTTTATCTGAGTCCTACAGTGTTGATCTTATTCACCCTAATGGCAGACCTTAAAAAATAAAAAAAAGTGGATCTACTTCTCTTGACCTGTTTCTTGTTACCAGACCGTATGCTTGGTGTGTGCCCATCAGAGTGAGGCCCATAAAAGCTGTGTCTGGGTATTCTAGAGTAGAACTCTGGACAATTATCAGTTACCAAATTTTAAAATGATAATGATTTCCCCTCACTTACTTGTTACTCAAGTTTGTTAAGAGATTAAAGTGTTGCAGCCAGACTCATTTGATTTAACTACGTTGATTATTCAAATTTGGTGTGATGGAGGAAAGCTGCTTGCCTCGTGGCAGCTGGGAAGTGGAGAGCCTGAAGGAACAGAGAGGCAGGGGAGCAGAAACATGAGCCCCTCCCTTCAGCTCTGCCCCAGCTCTTCCCATCACCTCCCAATAACGCCATCGCCGTAATCTTATCAACAGATTCATTCACCTCTAAAATTAGTGTCCTCGGAATCCAGTCACGTCAAAAACTCATTAGCTGGCAACCAAACATTTGGCGCAACAAGGTTTTTGCGGACGTGTTACGTAACAACCATCATACAACCCAACTGGGAATGGAAGCACTGTACATTTTTTTTTTTCAAAATAGGCCCTATTCGAACTGTTAGCAGGTGTTAAATTTAACAGCGAAACCATACAATGTCTCTGAATAGTTTCTATTCTGTGTGTTTGCACTCAGCAGTAGCACATTTTCATAGATTAATGCTGTTTTCATAAAATGATCTGCCCAAAATAGAAAAGAACAAAACAAAAACAAAAACAAAAAATCAAACCACAAACTTTCGAACCTCACTGTGAGCAACAGTGCGGAGGAGCCCTCTCCTGGACATTTTGTTTCCTGCAGTTAGCCAAGCAAAAGGGACCCTTTCCACAAAGGTAAATTTAACTCCAAAATTAAAAACATGTGAAGTTGATTCCTTATTAAAATCACCCTGTGTTGAATAGTCAGTTTAAAAGTTTTTGCTATGTCCCCTTTCCACAGAATAATAACAAAATTATAGATACATAGTGGCCTTTTGGAAGTCAGGGTGATTGGTTCCGGGACCTCAGCAATTACCAAAATCCAGGCTTGCCTAAATTCCGTATTAAGATGATGTAACATTTGCCTAAAATGCTGTGTATTATGTAATATCTGGATTACAGAGATACTCTAGACAGGGGAGATGTTATAATACCTAGTAAAATGCAAATAGTTGTTATGTTGCGTTGTTTAAGGAATAGTGACAGGACAGATGTTTGTACACACTTGGTACAGACCCTTTTTTCTCTAACATTTCTTATCCATTGTTAGTTGAACGCATGGATCTAGATCTCTCTACATCTGGGATGATCTCTAGGCATCATCGCTGCAATGTTTTTATTATGATTAAGAATAAAATGATTTACTATAATAATAACCATATAAATGATGTTTGATTACATATATCATTACGTATGTGTGTATAAAGTATATACACTGCCAGCCTTGAATGTCTTTAAGAGGTTGATCTGCAGTGCAATGAATGCTGCTGCTGAGCGCCATCCAACAGAAAGGCAGGCTCATAAAAACATAGCTGTGTGTCCTCATCACCTTATTCGTTGGATCTGGCCCTGTGTGACTTCTCACTCTTCCCCAAAGTCAAAATGATCATAAAAGGGAAATGTTATGAATCATTCAGGACGTGGAGGCAGCCATGACAGGGCAACTAAAGATACCCATGAAAGAGGACTTCCAGAACGGCTTCAGAAAGTGGCCAGAATGATAAGTGTTCAAACCAAGGGGGAGGGTTATGAGTGGGAGTAGCAGCAACGTGTCTTGAACTGCGATAAGTTTTTAAAATTTAAACATACCCCTTATTTTTCGATCATCCCACGGCTGTTGGGGAGACCTGAGAAACAAAGGCCTAACAGGAGGCAGGTGCACACCCGTATGTGCTACGGGTTTGAAAGGGGCAGTGGATGCTCTGGGAGAGGGGCAGAGAAGTGTGGGGTGGAGGGGAAAAGATTTGCAGCAGGAGAGAGTGATACAGACCCTTTGGAAGTAGGATGCTTGAGCTGAGTTGGAAAAGAACAGCCAAGGCAATGAGGAAGGAAAAGACAAAGAGATGACTTTGCTGGGTACCGAAATGGAAACAGAGAGCGCTAAAGCTGACGTCACAGGAGGGCAGGGTTTGAATTGCCAGTATATGCAATCTGATCCTTAATACAACCATAATATGCCCAGAAAATGTTGCAGTAAACATAAAAATTGTATTATCTCTGCATTGATTAATATAGTGTATTACAGAACTTGGACTTAGTGTCCTTCTTACTATATAAACATTTACATTTTTCAGGCAGAAGCTGACAACATTGTGACTTTGCAGTCATTTAGAGATAAATGCGAACCTGTTTTCCTCTTTAGTGTTGTAAGTATGGCACTTGTCTCAATTATATTAGCAGATTCCATTTTTCAGTTAAAGAGGAAGTAGTATTATAAAACTGTCATGCAACTATTTGCTGGTGATAGCAATTGTACATTGTTGGCCTTATCTCTGATTGTCTATTAATATATTTTATAATTTGACATTTGGGAGCTTGTGATGGGTTGAAGAACTTCAACTATCAAGTGCTGAGCTGATCAGAGAAAAGTCAGATAACGTGGTATTTACCTCTACTGAGAAAATCACCAGAGATTTGTACAATGAAGTACTGATAGGAGTGAAAAATTGGAAATTTCTCAAATACTGGGCAGGAGAAAGGTGGCTGTGAATATTCATATATACCATACAAGAAAATATCTGTAGGCCCACTATTTTATAATACATGTTGCTTTTACCTCTATTTGCAAATGCAAAGGAAGAAGACACAAGGTTTAATCACCAAAATTTTCTAGGAATTTTATGTATATGGGGGAGGGATGCATACATTTTTCTTCTTTACATTTCTTTGTATTTTCTAAGTATTCTGTGACAAACACACAACTCTGAAGATCAGAGAAAGCTCCGTTTCCTAAAAGCAGACTCAGACTGTCTCACTGCGTGACATCTAGAAGCGAATTAGGAGTTAGCAGACTTCCCCAGATCTCTGACCAAGTCTGTTTTCACTTTCTGAACTCCACTGACCTTACCTCTGCCTCCTTCCTCAGCCCATTTCCTCTCCAACCCAGCAGTTGCGACCGTTTCTTCAGATGAACTTTCTCAGGCTGGGAGCAGAAGCGCTATTTCTCTTATTTCCTCTTACTTTTCCTGATTCCCTTTGCTTTGCTTATTAGAAATCCATTTTACGTGGCAACATTTCCTTCTCCACCTCCTGTCACTTGCTGACCTCCAAAACATTTCTGTGGATGACAGAAGACTTTGGGATGTGGCTCCAAATCTTTTGCTCAAAACCAAGGCCTCCATCACCCCGGGGACATCAGTCTTCTATTGGCAGTCCATGTAAAATCCTGGCCTTCCAATACTTGACCTTCGTACTGCCAGTGAACATTTATTTCAGTGTACCTAGTTCAATTACTCCTGTATTCACGCCTCTGACATTTTTTATCACCCACTGTTGCACTTCCATGACCATTAAATCGAGACTCATTGTCTGATCACAAAACTGTCCTCAAGCTTACTGCTTGGTCATTCAAATGGCCCTTTGAAGCTTTCTTGGCCGATGACAAATTCCTTCTGGCAAGTTTCAGCAGGCAGAGCTTCTTTTCAAGGGAATTGTTGAAAGGTTCCTTTTAGCGGGAAGTGATAATTAGAGTTTCTGCTCTCACTTAAACCTTTCTCAACTGCATACTGCGTATTGGCCCTTGAATATGATTAAATCTTTTCAGTTAAAAAAAATTCATTCTGATACTGGGCCCCTTTGCAGCTACTTCTCCATTTCTCTTTTTCACCTTACAGCTAAGTTGCTCGGGAATTTCTACATTTATTTTTACTGCATTTCTTCCCATCCCATTTACTCCTCAGCACATCCAATGTGGCTTCTGTCTGATTGTTCTACCAAAATGACTATTGCTAATATATCCAGTTACCAGCCTGATGCTAAATATAATAGGCATTTTTATGTCTTCGTCATCGTGTACCTCTTAGATGTGTTTCAGTTGTGACCATGCCCTCATTTTTGAGATATTTCCTTTTTCACTTGTGGGACTTGGTTCTCCTTTCACCTCCCTGGATGCTTCATCCCTCCATCTCTTTTGCTGATTCAACCTTCTTTATTTAGCTATTAAATATCAATAACTGTCCTAGGAAAATGTCCTCTGTGCACCGTCTCAACTATCAACAACTCAAATTTTCATCCTCAGGTAAATTCTGTAATTCAAACTCCAGACTCTTGTACCCACTTAACGTCTGTTGGGTTTTGCAAAAATCCTAGCTTGCTAAAAACTCATCCAGCATGAGGCTTTTCCCTGAACGAAACAGGATCTTCTTCTAGCGACTCCTCACTTGGAAAATAACGTCATAATTCACAATGTATATAGTCTTCAAGTGAGAAACAGAAGAATCAACTCAGGGACATCTTTTTCTGTCACATGCAATCGAGACCATACTTTGGACCTGCCAGTCTCAGCCGCTAAGGCACATGTATCTGCTCCTTTCAATTCTTTTTACTTTTCCACAGACTGAGTGACCTGCCTGCCATCTCACCTCTAGAGTAGCTTCTAACTTTCTCCACACAGCAGGAGAAAGGATCTTTACAAATAACACTCTAATCATAGCTATAGCCTCTATTTAACAGTCCTCTGCTTTCCAACTGCACATACGGTGTGGGCTGCACCTGCACGTGGATCGTGGGCTCTGAGTGATCTGACGCCCTTTTGTGTTGGGTCTCACATGTGCGAGTTCCCTTTCCCTTTCTCAGCTGGCTTCCACACTGCTCTGCCTGCCTCCAGCATCGTTCCTGGAATGCTCTTCCTTCTCCTTTTTACCTCCTTATCTCTTGCTGTTCTTTCTTATATTAAGCCAAGAATCACTTCCTGACACTGAGAAGCGCCCTCCCTGATCCCCTTGGCCAGGACACATTCTGGTAGGTGCTCTGAGTGCTTTTCACTCGGCATAGTGGTATCTCCCCATTGGGGTTGCTATTCCACATGTGTTTGTGGTTTTGTGGCCTCTCATTTTTATTAGATTGGGTACCAGAACTCTGATTCCATACCAGGGTGCCTGGTGTCTTTGCAGTAAACAGATGCTTAGGAAGCATGAGTTGAAAGACAGACGAAAGGGGAGCGGTGTAAAGAGGACAATGTGGGGAGGTTTGTCCAGCATCCTTCCAACTGAAGTAAGGACACATCAGGAGAGAGTGCATGTGGTCACTCCTGTATGTCAGTGATCTGCTACAAGGTCCTGCTGGGGAACACAGTCATGGCTTTGGTTGCGGGAAGACAGGAAAATTGGAGATAGAACTCAAAGATCTAGATTTACTAAAACTAAAACCAACTTTCAGGGCATTATTGACTTATTTCAAAATGACAGTAGCTAAAAAAGGATTGCTGAGGAAGAGGGGTCAGGGAGGGGCAAATTAGTCCAGATTATCCTTTTTTGACTTGTTCTGAAAATGAGAGTTTCATGTTTTCTTTTCCCTTACATATAGGATGGCAAAATTATTGCAAAGATTCAGGGTGCGAATGCACCATTAGTTAATAAAAAAGTCATAACCTTGATCAATGAGGAGAGGAAGATTGCAGCAGGTGAAATGGTTCGCCCTCAGGTAATACTGTGGATATGATGACTCTCTTAATTGATAAATGCATTGCCATTTGATTGTTTTGTTAAAGTATTTTCCTAAATTTGTGTGTTAGTCTGCTTACTGTGACTGTGGTCAAATATTTAGAATCAGGTTATAGCTTGGCACGTGGGTTCAGAGACTACAGTCCATGGTAACTTAGTGTCTCAGTCATTTTCTCACCATGGAACAAAATACTCAACACCCACAATTTCAAGGAGGGGAGGTTTAATTTGGCTTATGTTTTCAGTCTGTGGTCAGCTGGCTCCAAGGCAGGAAGGGCATAGTGAAGGGCTGGGTAGAAGAAATCTGATCACATCATGGCATCCAAGAAGTGGAGAGAGAAGGGAGGAGGTGAGGAGGGAGACATACCTTTCAGGTCACGCCCACAGTGACCCACTTTCAACCAGACCTGATCTCCTAACAGCATGTTAGATAAAGCACCACCATAATCCAAAAGCCCCATCTTTGAACACATGAGGCTTTGGGGGGGTATTCTAGGTCTAAACCATAATGCTTGGTCCCATTGGTTTGGGGCTGTGGTGAGTCAGAGCATCATGGCAGGGTACTCATGCTGGAGCAAACTGCTCATCTCAAGGAGGCTGGGAAGAAAAAAAAAAAAAAGGACAGGAAGAAATCAGTGTTCCACAATCCCCTTCAAAGTCACACCCCTAATAACTTTACTTCCTCCCACTAAGCCCCACCTCTTAATGATTCTACCACCGTCATTAGTATGACAAACTGGGAACCAAGCCCTTAATGCATGGACCTTAGGGGACACTTACAACTACCTAGATATCTAAAAGATACAATCTTGGAAGCATTCAACAGCATGAATCAAAGGCAGCTTTCAAATTTACCTTCAATTCCTTGGGTTATAAATATTTACTTGAAACAAAATTTCCAAACTCTTTTGCTCCATGACATTAAGACAACTGTGTTTTACTTGGATTGCTTTTTCATAGTACCCTGACATTCTGCTCATAGACTTGGAACAGGCTAGGAAAAAACAGAAAAGCTTTGGTGAGTAAATTTACTTTAAAGCAGTGGCCAGGGTTTTCTGCTCATGGGTGTTCATTCGAGAGTCACTTGCAGCAGCAAAAAGCTGGTAATGACAACCATGCTAATCAATAAGAGACTGTGGGGATAAACGACTGTGGGGTGCTTTGCAGGGCTGAGCTAAGTTTGTGTAATGGTCTGTAAGTTTGGATATATTTTAATTTTAAAAAGGCACCTCTTTTGCTCCCCTTGCCTCATCTCTCTGGTCTCTAAGCAAAGACTTTTGAAGGTTAGCCAAGTCTGGCCTGTAATCCCAGGACTCTGGGAGACTGAGGCAGGAGGATCACATGTTTGAGCCCAGCCAGGGCAACTTAGTGATTTAGTGACATTATGTCTCAAAAATAAAAAAAAAAATAAAAAATAAAAAATAGGGTAAGGATGTAGCTCAGTGTGAGGGCCTTGGTTTCAATCCCAAGTGCTGAGGAAAAAAAAATATATATATACATCTACCTCCAGGTTCATGGACTCCTGCCTCCAGGAGCTAATTGGGACGGCAGCTTCCTATTTTATCCTTCATTATTTTCCAAAACCTTGTGAAAATGATTTCTGCTGATGACAGCGCTCTTAGTTTACTTTGGAGTCAACAATTCCATTTCTTCATGGTGTGTGTGTGTGTGTGTGTGTGTGTGTGTGTGTTCAATCTCTGGAGAGTCCAGAGCTCAGTGAGCTCTTGCACTAAAAGTTTGTCCTAAGAGTGTAGATAAATTTGCAGATGGTAATTCTATCAGTTTGTAATCTTGCACAGTCCAGGCTTGATACTTTACTTGCTGGTGGTATTGAGCTGGATGGATCATGAATGAGCTGAATTTGAATGCATGTGAATGACAGTAAATTCACCAGGGCCTACTTTTGCAGTGTTTTTTTGCTTCCTGATTAAAATCTCTTATGAAAGTTTCCCCTACATGCAAATGTATAACCTTTTGATTCTCACTAGAAACACTTTGATATTTGAAATGCCATAATTAGATCTCATGCTATCCATAGTCAAAAATTCACTGAGCATTAGGAATTTACACCTGTAACTGCGAGATCCTTCATTATTCCAACTTCGTACCAATAAAACAAGATTCTGTTCTTTTCCCTAGAGGAAAATTATAGTATTGCTATTATCAAGCCCGATGCTGTGCTTAAAAGAAAAGCTGAAGAAATTAAAGAAAAAGTGAGTAATATTTATCAGCAATAACTTAATTTCAAAGTTATAACACCTGAATTGTCAATTTAGATTTAGGCTTATAATTCAGAAGAAAACAGAATACAATGAACAACCATCACTAGGTACCTCTCAAGCCTTCAAGTGTTCTATGTATTTACAAAGTATCTACCTCCTCATGCATCCTCCTTTAAGTAACCCTGCTCTACCAGTTTAAAATATAAATTATAAGACTGTAGTTCTTATACTGTAATATGTTCTTTTCACTTAGCTATTAATAATGCTGTCTTGTAAACACATTATCTTGGTTTATTCTCTGTATGTTGTTACACACATATGGCCCTTTTCAATACACGAAAGCATGAGGAAACATTTAATGTCTTGCTTTAGAGCCTAAACAAATCCTATTATACATAGAATAGCCATATTTCATACATATATATTTTTGTATATATGAAAACTGTATTTTAATTTAGAGGTCAGTAAACTTTTCCAGTAAACGGTCAAATGGTAACTCTCTGGGGGTTTGTTCACACAAGGTCTCGGGCAGCAGCAGCAGAAAATATGCAAGTGAATGAGTGTGGCTGTGTTTCCGTAAACTTTACTTACAAAAACAGACAGTGGCCTAGATTTTCGCTGTAGCCTGTAGTTGCTGACCCCCTTGAAAGTGACTCTGGGTTGAAACAACAAATTATGTTGAAACTTGAAGGCATGCTGCATGGGCAATAGAAGAGGTCACATAATGTATTAGTTACCTTTCTAGAGTCAGTGGTTTGCAAGAGAGCAGATTTAATACAGGACAAATTCAAGTTACAACATTTACTCACAAGCCAAATGCAGGAAGACTGCCGAATGTCCATCTGTGCACTGGAGACCTGAAAGATCCAGTCCAGGGCTGGGAGCCCACAGCAATGCCCCATGTGCATCCTGTCTGCACTAAATGGAGAGGAAATCTACACTGGATCCAGGATACGACGCTCGCAGCAGAGATGAAGACCAGAGCTCCCCTGAAGCAAACAGCAGCCATCCCCAGTGACAGCAGGGCCCCCGAGTTCCTTCAGTGACGAGAACAGGCAAGTCCTCTTTGGGAGGACCAGCCGCAACAGAGCTTCTCCTGGGAAACAGCCGGCCACCATCTTCTGCTCCCTTCTCCTTTGTGTTGTGTTGGCAATAATCCTCAGGTGGATCTTCTTTTTTTTTATGAACATACTGACAAATTTATTTTACTGAAAGCAACAAGATATATCAGGTACAAGTACAAATTCCTTATGATGAACGCTATCACCATGTACATCTAAAATGTACCTCTAAATTCAATTTTAAAAACCCTCTTATTCTGAAATAATGATAGACTTGTAAAACTCCAAAACACAGAAAAGTGATATCTTACATCCCATCGCTTAGCTTTCTGTCTATATTTAAGCACTTACACTTGGTTTTTAAAAGGTTAAGGCTGCTGACAGCTTATGAAAAACTTCCCAAATCTAACTGGACCAGTAAATGTTTGCTTCTAGAGGCTCAAAGGAATCATACTGCCAAATTCAAATACCGTTTTCATCACTTGATGTTACTTGAACAAACTGGTTTGCTAAGATGCTATTACTGGTACCAGTTTCTGCCTCTTTTGATGTTAGTTTTAGCCATTTTCACAGACTTGAAATTTAACTCATCTCAGGTGGATCCTCTACACCCAGAACCACACCAACTCAGTCCAGCTGGGAGGTCCTGCGCAAGTTGACCACAATAATAAGTGCACCACACATAAGGAGCTATGTCAAGAGGAATAGGATATCTTTTTTTTTTTTGCTTTTTTATTCACTAGTTTTTATTTGATATAGTCAGGATCATTCATTTTATCCAGTATTGTATCCCTTCTTTATCTCTTTGATAAATAATGAATCTCTTTGAACTTAATTTCAAGAACAGCACAAAGAACTTTTCCCCCTACACCATTTGAGAGTAATTTATTGATAGGATGGTCCCTGGTCCCCCAATACTTGAATATGAATTTCTTAAAACAAGTGCATCCTCCCATGTAATTACAATACAACATCAGATCAGGAAAATAATATCAATACTTCCCATCAGACGCTTGTTCCTTAGCTGTAGCAGCCCTGGTATTGAGTAAACCACGACAAACAGACACTACACAGATTGTAGGATATACATCATTTGTTCCAGGTTTAAGCTGGTTTAATTGTTATCACTCCCTAAGGGTGGTCATTGTGTTCCAGATTGTGGTGTGTGTCGGGGGTGGTCATAGACAAACATCAAACTGTATCCTATTTCCTCACACGTGGCTTACACTTTATCAAGTGTTTCTAAAGTAATATCGCCTACCAATTCCTTATTTCTCCATATGAGAGCATGTTTTAGTAGCCACAATGATGAAAGTTTTCAAAATTATAGAGTTCTTTCAGTTGAAGCAGTACTATGAATCATCAATGTGTGTTAATCTTTTTTGTTCTGGCATGATAAACAGCATTTCAGGGTTATAAAATATATTCACTAAACATTTCTTTGGAATATAGTAAAACCTCCTATGACAGGGGAAAATCAGGAATGTTTTGAATAAAAACAAAATGACTATACTGCATTTTTGAGCTATCAAAAAGGAGAAATTATCAAGCTTAAGGGTTATTTGGATTCTTTTTTTCATTGTCAGTTGTTATGTAACTTGACAAAGATAAAATTTGGGTTTTTAGAAGTTGTTCAAATTGGAATATCAGTTAAAAGCACGGACCTGAAGGTTTCAGTGATACTCTATAATATTATTAAATACAGTGGAACCAATAGAGTTTTTATTTTTATAACTGAAGCAGAACAGACCTGGTGCTGAATACTCCCAAACCAAATCAAGCCAACATAATTGGTATCATTTAACGTAATTACTGAGTTGAGTTGAACCCAAGTCCTATTTTTATGTAGCTGTTTAGTACCTCATTGAGCTTTTCATAGTGGTCTCAAAACTTCTTTTTGTTGCGTTTTATTATAAGTAAGTGGTATGTGAATCGAACTTGGCCATTAAAATTGTATTAAAACAACTGAAACATGGTTAGTTCTTAAATTCTATCCTTCCTAATAATTTAGATGCTTTTGTTGCTGGCATAGTTTGCTGTTTTAAAAAGAACTGCAATAAATTAACGAGTTATGGATTTTAAAAATTAAAAATAAGTTAAAATAATTTTGAAAATAGACAAGAAGTACTAGAGAATTTGTTTTGATGAATGATTCAGAAAGCTGTGGTATGTTTCTTTTAGGATTAAGTTGTTTTTTTTTAACATTTAGAGGATAATTCATTTTAATAAAAAATGTTTCAGGTCTCTGGTTGAAGCTGTGAAAACTTGGATTCTAGGGAACATGAAAAGAAGCTTATTTGGATATTTCTGAGTACTGTGTAGATTTTGCCAAGGTCTTTACATGAAAAACATTCACATCTGGATTATGCAGAAAAGGCTTCCGCACAGCAAATGAAACAATGCCGTGTAACTGCCTATTATTCCTGTACGAGAGGATTGGTATCTAGAATATATTAAGAACTCAAAAAATTTAACACCAAGAAACCCAAGTAACCCGATCAGTAAAGAAGGGAATAAAGACGCATCTCAAAAGAAGATGTACGAACGGCCAATAATTACGTAAAAAAATGTTCAATAGCTTTATTAGTAAAAAGTCAATCAAAACTACATTGAGATTCTATCACCCTAGTCAGAATGTCTAATCTTCAAGAATATACAGAACAATGCTAGCAAGAATGCAGGGGAAAAAGAACACTTCTACGCTGTTGTTTGGAATGTAATTTATTACAGTCACTATGGAAATCAAAATGGAGGTCCCTGCAAAACGTTTGAGAGAGCTACCACTTCATCTATCTCTACTACTCTTCAGTACATGTATATCCAAAAGAACTGAAGTCAGCATGCTATAGAGAAACCTGTATATCCCTGTTTATTTTGGACATATTCACAATTGCTAAAACAGACTATGTGCTGGTAAATTGATAAAGAAAATGTGGTATTTATACACAACGGAGTATTATTAACCGTAATGAAGGATGAAGTCAGGGTGAGGATGTTGGTTAGTGATAGAATGCTTGCCTACAAGGTGGGAGGTCTTGGATTTAATCCCAGCTACCATAAAAGAAAAAAAAATGTCATTTTCAGGAAAGTGCACGGAACTAGATATCATCATGTTAAGTGAAATAACCCAGACTCAGAGAGACAAATGTTGCAATTCTTTTCTCATACATGGATCTCAGAGTGGGGAAAGAAAGACAGCACAAAAGTAGAAGGAAGATTATTGAAGGAGAGGAAGGGGATTGGGGGAAAAGAAGGACAAGAATGGGTTAGTGGGGGAGGGAAATGATTAAAGTATATGCATGTATGAATATGCCAAATGAAATTCATTATTCCATATAACTAATGTTTATAACATGTTATAATGTTTATAACATTTAAAAAATCCTAAGTTATCTGTTAAGCATAGGAAACAAACATCCTTAACTTTATTTTACTTATGATCTGTGACATATCTGATTCCAACCTAACTGCAGATCAGCACAGCAGGGTTTGTGATAGAAGCAGAGGAAAAGACCATGCTCACTGAAGAACAAGTGAGGGACTTCTACAGTGAGACAGCAGCCGAGGTAAGAAGATTTTTTTAAAGGACGGGGTGTAGCACTTGCCTGGCATGCATGAGGCCCTGAGTTCAATCCCCAGCACTGCAAAGAAAAACAGAAAAAAAAAACATTAAAAATGCCACTCTTTATTCAAATATATTGAAAGACGGTGATTCCTGCAAGTAGGGCTTCGTTATGTAAAAGCAATTTAGTATGGCTGGCCAAGTAAATGAACTTCAGGTGTCTCTGTTGCTGTCTGTGTCTTGGTGCCACCAAAGATGGCACCTCAGGGAAATCTCTGGTAGAAATAGTGGCACCCAGGATAAACTGAATGGTCCAATTATTTCGTTGGAGTGAAGACCTCTTTTTGCCATGTCCCCAGGAAGTGAATATCCAGTCCTTTTCTGTGAATTTCTATCCTGGGCTGAAGGATCTTTTTGTCCTCAGTTCCACTGGAAAAGCCTAATACATTCTTTACCTAAAAGCCTTTCTCTGTTTGTTTGCATTCTTTACCACCTGAAGGAATATGATAAAGGTGACGCTTGCCTGGGGGTCAGAGGACCTCACTTCCCAAAATGCACGGTTCAGTATGTGGGCACTTAGATACATGCGGCCATTTGAATTTAGATTCATTAAGATTAAAACACATTAAACATGCAGAGTTTCAGTCACGCTGGTCACACACAGTGCTCAGTAGCCACTGTGCTGGAGAGTGCAGAAGAACAAATTGTTCATCACCAGCATTTCTCCTGGACAATGCTTTGTAGGACTGGCTGTGCCATTTTGACCATCTGTCCTGGCTCAGCTTCCACAGGTATAAAAAGAAAGGGTTGGTCTAGCTGTATCAGCAATAAGTATAAACTATTAAGAAAATCCAGGTCATGAACTCTACCCCAAACTACTGAACCAGACACTCTGGGAATGAGTTCTAGAACATTGTGTTTAACGATTCCTCCAGATGCCCTGTAAACATTCTAAAATTTGAAGGATTAGTTCTTTCTATTCTTCCATCCTTCAAAGATGTCTTTGCAGATAAAGATTTGTATGGATAACATTTCCTTGCCCATGAATCATGAAGGGGAAGATGTCACTGGTCTCGGCATAGTGCCTGCCATTTTATCCCATTTATTTCAGGAACCTCAAATAAAGAGTTTACCATTTTATTTTGTAGCCTGACTTTGAAGATTTCCTGTCTTTTATGACAACTCATCTAAGCTATGTGCTACTAATATCTCGAGGAAAAGAACAGGATCATGTGGAAGAAAGCGAAACGGAACCCAAAGGACCATCTGAACTTCCAACTGAGAGTGAAGTTAAGAAGTGGAACAGGTAACTAAGACCAGAAATTTATCATTTAGAATATGTCATTAGGTAGTGGAGTGTGATGTCCAAGTATCTGAAAACAACACAAAATTTTTATGTTGTAGTCACAAGTATTTCTTCCAGTCAACCTGAATTACTGTCAACTGGATAGACTTGAGAGATTAGTGAATCACATTTCTGGGTGTGGTAGGTGGGTCATGGGGTGTGATCTTGGGGACTATATTTGCTCCCTGGATACTTCCTGTCTGACTCATACCCTCCTCTCTTCTCCTGGATGTTAGGCAGCTTTCCTCAGCTATGCCCTTCATGGATCTGGCTGACCATGGACTTAAACCATAGGCCAAAATACATCACCCCTCTTCCTTTAAACTGCAGGTGTTAGTTACTTTGTTCCAGCAATGACAAAGCTGACCAGAATTGCCTCAAATGTTTATGCTAAGAACATTAGAAAGGGAAGAATTGCCCCTGCATATCCTTCTAAACTCTGGGCAAACCAGTCTGGCCTCATGGCTTGGGGCTTGAGAGGTATATCGGAATTACATGTGGATCCCCACAAACTCTGACCATCTCCCACATTCCCTTCCTGCCTTCTCAGCACCCTAGAAACATCAGACATGCTCTTTAACATCAGGCAGCCAATGGCTATAAATTGCTGACATCAAGATGGCTGTACATTTTTGTTAATGAATTTGTAAACGTTTAGAAATGGACGTAAGTAGTTTGCAGAATGTTGGTAGGTGAGGCTGTTCATACGTTTTAGACCTCTGAAGGCTCTAGAGTACCCACTTGGCCTTTGGCTTGTGTTTGTCCTGAGTGGTGGCCCCAGGAAGGTAGTGTGGGATGGTGTGGAGTAGGCTGGGTTGGCGACTGCTGTCATTCCCATAGTGCTTGTTCTTCCAGGAGGGACTTCTAGAGTCCCCTTAGCTCGAAGACAGAATTCAAAGAAAAAATTAGAAACCATCTGGAAATGTCTGCGTAGACGAAAATTTTTTTTTATTAAAATACATAATGTGTTTTAACTTGGGTTTCATTTATCCTTTCATAAGGTCAAACATTGATGATGTCTTGCCTCTGATTTTTGGAGAAGTTCAATAAAAAGCTAGATTAAATATCATATTTTGGGTATGAGAGAAATATGGCTTATCTTTCCATGAAAGTCAATTTTTATTTATATTTGTTTTTGATTTTTATTTGAGTTTGTTTTACAAACTCCAAGTAATTTTGTAAGCATACTGTCAGTTAATTTGTTGGCATGTTTATTCAAGTCTAGTTTATAATAACCTTAAATTATATTTTGGATTTTCACAGTTTGCAGGATTATTTGGAACAACAACACGTATCTCAGTTTTGTGATGTTGAAGAGAGTGAAGCCGATGTAACTAAATTCATTGGTATCTTCTTCCCTGGTTTTAAAATAACCAAGGCCAGGAAATTACAAAAGACCCTGGCATTACTAAGGCCAGGTCTCCTTGAAAAGCAAGGTAAGAAATAAAGCATAAATGCTTAAATAGTTTGTAGATAGGATTAGAATGTTAATTCACTAACTTCCTTTGCTTTATTCATTACTAACTTATTACAAGTATCACTGAGAAGTTAGTAATAGTGAATAAAGCATTTTGCAGCTAAAGAGTCGATGAGGCATTTTCTAATCCGTCACTCGTTAGAGTGACTTTCACCATGTCAGGAATTATAACTTAGGAGAGATAGGAAGCGTTCATGTTTGAAATGTCTCAATTCAGAGCTCAGGTCCACCCTAATTAACAACGTCACTTCAGTAAGATCTTTGACCGAGCCTATTTCTTCATCTGTGAAATTCAGAGGATTGAAAGAAGAGAGCGTAACATAAGTGCCAGGAACTTTGTTAGTTATTTTTAACCTCATCCCATATTCACAGGACACAGCAAGTACTGAGGAGTAAGAGCTGAGGTTATGCACTGACTCTTCTTAAATTGACTTGTTTCTTTTTTTATACCTAGAACCATATATGGAACCATAATTGATATTTGTTTATTGACCTTTTATTCTCTGACTTGCTGAAATCAGTTCTGGAAGCTTTGATATAATTTCCTTAGGAATGTCTAGGTAGACTAGCATTTCTTAACCTTACATCTCCTTATCTCTTGGGCCAAGTCATTCTTTGGTGGAGTGGGAGCCCTGTCAGGTGCTCTGTAAAATATGCTTGGCAGCCTGTCTTCAGGATCCACTCCCCACCGCCTGGTGCCAGAGTCACTCTTCCCACCCCTGTTCTGACAACCCAAAGTGTCTCCAGACTCTCAAGTGTCCCTCGGGGGGTCAAATCTCTTGGGCTGAGAGCCACTGATGTAGACAGTAACACCCCCCGCAAGGGAAAAACATCACACCTCTTTCTTCCATCCACATGGCTTTTACTTCCTGTGCTATTTTATAGCTTGATATGATAAGCAGTTTGGTTCACTTTAAGACCTAAGAAACTATTTTTATAAATTTGTACATTTCATAAGAAAAAGAAATAATTATATGTCCTCATGATCGTGTCATTATTGTGCATATATATATAACCAGTAACCTACCAGTTTAAAACTTACTATGGTATATGACCATTTCTATTTAGATGATGTTCTGAATATTATTAAAGATGAAGGCTTTGAAATACTGATGGAAAGACAAGTAGTATTATCTGAAAACGAAGCAAAAGAACTGTGTAAGGAATATGAAAAAGAAAACTATTTTGAGAAGCTTATAGAAAATATGACCAGGTAATGCAGAGTTCAGATTTACAAAGCATGGTGTGATTTATTTTTTGATCACTTAAACTTTCTTTTAACCCTGCTTTGTATTCATCTTGGCAAACCTCTAAATTCCATAAATAGGTTCTGGGTCTATTTCTCTGTCAGTCCTGCTTCTGTCTTGATCATCTGCACAACTCGGTCTCCTCTACTCTTCCTAGAATGTTATTAGAGCAACGGAAAGACATGAAAGTAGATGAGGGAATACTCTTAGACAAAAGGAAGGGGATAAGGGGGAAGGTAGGAGAAAAGAGGGTAATAGTGGGGATGGAGATGATCGAATTGGGTTATATGTATTGAAACGCAATATTTTGTCAAATTAGTGGGCACTGATAATAAAGAGAAAAATTGGGAAGATTAAATAATTGTTGTAAATTAGCTTAATCCAGAATGCTAAGAAAAATGATTAGAAGTAAATTATCTATAATAATTATTACTATTATTATTGTGCAGGACTTGAGACTGAACCCAGGGCCTTTGCACTAAGCTGCATCCTCCAGCCCTTTCCTTAATTTTTGTTTTGAGACAGGTCTCGCTAAGCCACTAAGTTGCCCAGGTTGGGCTTAAACGTGCAATCCTCCTGCCTCAACCTCTCAGAGTTCAGGGATTATAGGTGTGTGACACCATGCTCAGCTTTTACATTATTTTTAATCACATTTAAGAATCAGATGACTTCACTGCTAACCAGAAAGCCAAATCAACAAATTGCTACTCTTCAAATAAAAATACGGTACAATAAAAACAAGAAAGATCCAAAAGGAGTTGACAGTACCTAGTTGGGTTGAACTCCAGAAATCCAGGGTGCCCAACTTCAAAGCAACACACAGGACTGACGCTGTGCTCTCTGATTTGAGCAACTTAACTTTTGATTCTGGCTTCAGTAATCCAACAAATCACTAGTCCTAGGAAAGGAATGGAGTGCTGGGAATTTGTCAAGTTTCTACAAGAGTGACTGAAGTAGCAGCATCAAGGGCAGGAGTATGTCAACGCAGAAGTAATCACTGCACAAGACTCAAGGGCCCTCTCTGTCTTCTGTTCCCTGTTCCCTTCTCTGCTTCTGACCTCTTAGAAAAATGCTCTCAAAAGGCTAGCAAAGGAAACTAATGTTAGAACCCCCAAAAGGATTACTTTGGCAGGTTTTCAGGCTGTTCACCAACATACGTTTATGTTATTTATATCCCATCAGCTACTAATCCATATTCTTAGTAACTATTTTTCTTTTCTACCAGGAGTCCATCTCTTGCCCTTGTTTTATTAAGAGAGAATGGTGTGGAACACTGGAAAGAGTTACTGGGACCAAGCACTGTTGATGAAGTCAGTGAATATTATCCAGAGAGGTAGGATTCATATCCTGGGTGCCAAGGATTTTTCATGGGATGCATTTTAATTCCATTTTAGGTGTGGGGTCCAAGGACCACAACTCTAGTCCAAGACAGCTTCTAGCAGAGTGACTTTTCCTGGGAAGCAGACTATTTATGATGATGCTTCTGCCCAGGACTAGCTTGAAGGTGGACAATGCTTTGCAAGAGCACCTTGGGTTTGAGGGCGAGAATTAAGAAGTGGATACCCAACCCACAGGCTTCTTCTGGGCGAAATAGCCACCCACCTGTCATTGATGAGAAATTCCGTTGAGAAAGGCTGTAATGGCAGCTGGAGAACTTTCAGTGGATTGTAAGAGTTTCAAAACAATGATGAATAACTGAATATAGCCTCTGAAATTTGGTGGAACATTTACTGAGTTAATTTACTGATGAATCTTAGGAGTTAGCTAAATTTTGTTATCAGTTCAAAGAGCAGCACAAATAAACAAACTCTCAGTATTTTTCCTCCATCAGCTTTGGTAACGTATAGAGGATAGAAAAAAATATCTCTTCCCTCTCCAGACTTGACGTGTAGCTGAGGAAAACAAACAGAATTGTGATTCACTTAAATTGTACCCCCACCTTTTTTTTTTTTTTTACAATACTGGGGATGGAACCTAAGGCTTTCACTACATCTCAGCACCACCCCCCCTTTTAAGTTTTTGTGTTTTGAGACAGTCTTGCTAAGTTGCTAAATTCCCAAGGCTAGGCTTGAACTTGTGATCTTCCTGCCTCAGCCTCTCAGAGGATTACTGGCTTCAAAGTGGAATTCAATTCAGGGGAAGAAAGGGCCTTCTTTACAGCATGTAAGAATAAAGATGCTTCATGAGGCATAGAAAACTTAACTTACATATTGGCATAATAAATTTTAGTGTATGTGCTGCCGAAGCGAGCACTTGGCATAATAAATAACAGTACATAGGAAGCAGTACTTACATAAAAGTTGAAGTGCATTCTCCTGGGCAGGAAGTGCTTGAACCTTATTTGTCCTACAGGGACACATTTTAGCTTTTATTCACCCCTACTTACTTATCTATCTGGTCCTTGCCAGATAGTTACTCTAAAGGATAATATGGAATGGACCTTCTGCAAGAGTATCCATAGAATCTCTTCATAAAACGTAGCATAGAATGCGTATTAGTCAGCTTTCCAAGTGCTGACTTAAAAGAGGGGAGGTTTAAATTGGCTCATGATTTAAGGAGATTCAGTCCATGGTCAGCTGGCTCCAAGACAGAGACATCATGGTGGAAGGACAGGCAGAGCAAAGCTGCTCAGTTCATAGTGGCTGGGGAGTAGAGCAGGGAACAGAGCAGAAAGGAAGAGGCCAGGGACCAGACATAGATCTCAAGGTCATGCCTCCATGACCCACCCAGATACACCTAGATGTGTGCTTTGCTGGGAAGATCCCAAAGGTGATCGAGTTGATATTTTGCCCTAAGCACCACAACATGATGCTAAAGAGAGGAATTCCTATCAAAACAAGGTCTGTGCCTTTAGGCAAACTGTTTTAGACATGTGGTGGAAGGTGTTCACTGGGTTGGAGCTATTTTTTCCAAGTGAGAATACTCTGCGACTGCTCCTTTGTACACCAATATTAGAGGGAGAGTTCTGCAAGTCCTTGACCATTAGTTTTGCTTGGTCTCACTTCTTCCAGTTCTGTCGTCTCTATCCAGCTCTTACAGGCTACTTTTAGAAGTAATTCTTTCAAAAGAGGGAAGTATCTCCAAAGAAGTGTAGGAATAGTCAAGGACTGAAGGTTAAGATCAAGTTGGAAATCTGAAAGGGTCACTGAAGCCAGAGAGGCAAGAAGGTCTTGAAAACCAAGATTCCAATGACATGAAGAGTTTTCACACATTACCCTGAGCAAGAAGGGACATTATTTGGCATAGCAGAATTTTGGGAGGCTGTCTGATTGGATTGTATTATTTACAGTGCAGAAAATGAAATGAACAGAGATTATGTCTTCTGCTGAAATATACATCACTAGATGGAGAGATAGATGAAAAGATAGCAGGTGAAACACCTAGGAACATCAGCTGATTTATGAGATTCGTAGCCTTCTACGGGGGGGGGGGGATAGAGCAGAGTAAATTGCCCCAACATGAACTGTCCGATATACTCAGCCTCACTGGTGCCTCTTTCCAAAAAACTACCTGTGTGCTGCTATTTTACTGCTATACCTCCTCTCCTGATGGTTGCATTATAGTTCTTCCTAGATTCAATGTTTATAATTTGTTATCCTTGGTATAAAGTCAGATATGATCTTATGCTTGACAATATTTAACCCATTTCCCACTTACCCAGAAATAACTCATGGATTGCAGTCCTAACTTTACCCTCAAGGTCTGTCATAAGATATCTCTGTTACTATTTTTGCATTGCTCTACTATAGGGATAGTCTTTGGAGACAGAAGCCACCATCCTATTTATAGCCTTCTGTTACAGGATGGTATTACCATTTACAAAATAGAGTAATCCTTGATTTTTGTTCATGCTTTGAAATTTACCACACACAAAAAAAATGATTAAATAGGGCTGGGGATTTAGCTCAGTGGTTAGAGTGCTTGCCTTGCACACACAAGGCCCTGAGTTTGATCCCCAGCACCAAAAAAATAAAAAAAAAGATTAAATATTGACCATTATATACATTTCCTTTACATTAGGATTAGAATAAAATTCTCTCTAGAAATAATTCCAAGAACAATTTTTGTATTTCATTGTCACATTGAAACTTGGTCAAACTTGCTTCAGCCTCAATGAGTACTTACTTTGTACTTTAAATAAAATTAAATGAATGCTGCCAGCCAGCACCACCTTTTCCCTGAACATCAATTGTACAGCAAGGGAAGAAATATTGGGAGCCCAATATGTACCATATATTTCAAATACCTCATCTGATTGCACCCTTAAAAATAACCTTATATACAGTTTTGAGAGAGCTACTGCAGGAAGAAGTTTGATCATTACCTATAAAACATAGCTAGTAAGTAATGCAACCAGGATCCAACAGTCTGGGCTTTTTCGTTGCACACAATAGCCATTCTTCCTTTCATGGTTATCCATCAATTTCATCATCACAATGATCTAAAGGATCACATCTTTTAGAAAGAAGTAGTATGCTTTCACTTCTTTTTGCACACTGTTGAGATCAAGAACAGGTTGTGTGTGGTAATTTTTGAACAACTTATGCACATATTGTTTTTTTTTTTATTTTTTTAATTATTTTTTACCAAGAACATGTATTGGTACATTGCATACATAATGATCATAATCAACATGGTTATTTTGTACCTGTACATGATACATCTTGGTTTTCCCCCCTCTTCCCCCCTTCCCCTCCCCTCCCTTCCATTCACCCACCCCTCCCTATTTGCAATAAGTGTAACTACACTTTACCATTTTTTCCCC
>PVJO010019891.1:0-33978 GCA_004026905.1 Hystrix cristata
GGTTCACATTTGCAATCATCCTGCCTTGGTCACCCAGAGTTCGGGGATTACAATGATGCTTTATATACATTATTTTCTAAATAAAATGTGAATTACAGAACTCTGCCCATGCCTCATCCTCTTGTTTCACCAACATGGACTTAAATGTAGTGCATTATAAGTAGTCAATAAAGACTCTTCAAATGATATTAAACAGCAAAGTCAGCAGTGATACTAAAACAATATGAAACACTTCATAAAAGGCAGAGGTGGGCACCAACTCCACAGAATGGATACTGGCCATAGCTTTGAGGAGAGAAGGGACAGACGTGACACCTTTCGTTAATGGACAGTGGCCACCCCAGAGCACCTTGGGAACAAAAGAGCAAACAGAAAGCTCAGGATTGCACTGAACTGGCAGAGAAAGAATTTAATACTGTAACAACAGGCGCAACTTTAACAGCAATGTCAGCTCTTCCCAGAATGAAACTAAAAGATGAAATCAGCTGGATTTCATTTAAAAACTCGAGTTCAATATAAGTTCGTTCGTGACCCCGGATCTCTGCTGCTTCTTCCACAAGAAGGGCGTGATACTTATTCATAAGATTGCCTGAAAGATAAGTTTGATGTCTCGTATCAAATGCATACCATCGGCCCTATACACATCATTGCTATAGTTAAGAGCACCGCTGTCGACGGATGCTGTGATAGATAGGTGCTAAATGGATGGCTTTACTGAGAGCATGTCGACACCACCAAAACCCAATTGCGACAACAGAAACACTGCCTCTACCACCCCTCCTGATCCATATCCCGGGGAGGTCAGCTCTTCGTGTCTAGGGACAGAATTCTCTTCTGGCAGGAGCGTCCAGCGCAGTAGCATTTGTGGCTATCGAGCCATGGACTGTGGCTATGAGACAGGTGAACTGAAGTCTTTGTTTCATGTCATTTAAATTAAAAATGTAACACTTGATTCAGGTATTGAAAAACTTGGAAGTATCTTTGAACAACTAGAGTATATGTTAATCTACTTTTTCAGCTTTAAATCTTATGAAATCTAAATATAGATTAAGGTTTTCTGGTGAAAATTTATCACCTGGATTGAAATTGAGCCACAAGAATAAAAATAAATACCGGGTTTCTAAAATGTAATACAAAAGGAGAACTTATAATCTCTCATTAGTAATTTGCTATACTGATTTTCTGTTCAGATAATATTTTGTATGCACTGAATCAAATAAAATATTAACTTTAAAAAAATGTGGCTGTTAGAAAATTTACAAGTACAATGGAGCTTGCATTATATTTCTACTGGATATTGCAGATCCGGAAGATAGAGAAGGTTGTAACCGGACTGCAAAGCCTGCCCAAAGGTCCCAGTTTTCTACAGCTACCTGCCCTCACAAGCAAGGTCCTCGTTTCCCAGGAAGTCTCCTCTTCATGTGCCCAAAAGAACACCCAACCACACCTAGACATCTGCCTCCAATTTCTTTCATCTTTGGAAGTCTCGATGGTTTCCCCAAGAGCACAGAAACCAAAATAAGACGGGGACCTTTGGCTAAAAACCAGAGACACTGAAAGAACAAAAAAGAAACCATATCTGAGTCTTTCCTATTCGACCCAATCCCACTGCTCATCCAGTTTTTGTCCTCAGTCCTACCCTGCCGTGGGAGGCAGGAGCAACCTGCAAAGTCAGCACACCCAACAGCACTCAGAAAAACCCGTTGAGGCCCATGTAAGAACAGAAGGAGAAAATGTTTCCTTACATACATTTCTTGCGTCGTCCACAAAAATGCTGCTTTTGCCACCTTGGATGGTGGAGTTCTGGCTCTGCGCTCTGGGATGCGGGGGGAGTGTGACTTGGGGAGTGACCGGGGTGAGTCCGGCGGGGGCCAGGGTAGCCCCTGTACCGCTGGACCTTCTCCTCTGCTGTCCTCTTGTACAGTACATGGGGGTGGTGGCCCGCAGGGGTGCTGTAGTTGTGTTCCTGGGCCAGCAGCTGAGGTAATGGTGAGATGAGGAATTCATTTTTGTGTGTCCTTATGAGACCCGACTAGAAAGCCAAACACAAAGAACATTCATGATTCCACGCAGCCCTTTTCCTCAGTTGATTTCCAACAAACGCACATTAACTATTTCCTGTGGCAGGCACTGTATAAAAAATGGCATATGATCAAAATACACCGTGAATGTTAAATTTTTAAAAATTTATTATAGTTAGTAAAAGACAGATTGCCATTAATTCTCCTCAAAATACTTTCTCTTGCTTTGAACACACTTTTCCCACCACCCTTGTCACTTTCTAAAGCAGTTCTGAGAGTGCTCTTTCCTGGGTGCCTTTTCCTGGCTGGCCTGATGTCCTGAATTTAAAATGTTTATGGCAATTTCTGCCAAATAAAAACATTACAGCACGTCTGCATCCACTTTATTCAGCAGATCAGGCACCGCGTAACTTCTAGATCTTCCCTAAGTCAAAATAAAATGAAAGATAAGCGTTTTGAACCAACTCAGAACATTCAGGCAGCCACGACAGCTAACTAAAGACACTTATGAAAGAAAGCACACTTCCAGAACTGCTTCCAGAAGCTCCAAGCGTGGTGGAATAACTCTGCTGAGGCGTGTGGCTGACGACCTGAGCTGTGGGACGTCAGCAGTCACTCGTAAACACCGGACAGAATGATGAACGTACAAACAGCCCCGCCCTCAAGGAGTTCACAGTGTGGGGAGTAAAAACGAAGACTTCCATCTTGATTTCCTAAGTTCTAAATAAAAAGACCAGTGGGGATGTCCAAGGAATGAGTGATTATCCCTAATCAGGGGTCTGGGGAATCCAGTGAGCTGAACTGTTACAGAGATACACTTGTTCAGTCCAGAAGTGGGGGACCCTGGCAAGCCCATCTGGCACGCTTTCACCTTCCAAGTTCACGGCACAGTATGTGTTGTACCTGACATTGTAGCCACAGTGTACACTTGCCTTTCAGCACAGGCTATGCTCCACCTTCTCTGGGTGTCAGAGTCCCCTGGCCCCCAGCCCTCCTGTGGAAAGTATGGTCTGCAGGCCAGCAACTTCAGGCTCACTCTGGAGCTTGTCAGACACACAAATCTCAGGTCTCACCCTATGCAACTGAATCTGATTCTGCACGTGCGATTTATATGCCCATTAACATCTGAGAAGAGCTGATGGAGGCGAGTGATTCTTCAACTTGGCTGAACATTAGTATCACATGGGCATCTTAAACAGAAGCATACTCACCCTCTCCCAAGTAAAACGTACACCATTAAAATAAAAATCACTTCCCATGTGACTGATGTATGTGCCTTTTTTTTAAACCGCACAGGTGATTATCACAATATACAGACGAGCCATGGACCAATGCATTAGGCCTTACTTTCACGAGCAAAGTGGGGAAACTTCTTCCTGCCCTGACCACATTACAAGGAGAGCAAAAATAACCATTGCAGAAGTCTTCTATATATCCTGGACTGCAGCAATTTAGGTCACTGATAATGATGAGGGACTGAATCAACAAATATTCACTGAGGACCAGCCAGGGGTCGGGCACTGGGCACACAAGTGTGCAGAAATACAGTGTGTGGTTTACTGGGACGACACAGGCATGCAAGTCCCCGAATAGGGGCTGAATGCTGAGTGGTGTCTTGGGGCAAGGGCAGGTCACAATGGCAGTACAGGGGAGCTGGCCCAGAAACCAGCCTGTGGGGCAAGCAAAGCAGATGAGCAGCATGAGAAGTGTTTGGGCCCTGACTGAGCTCCGTGTTAGGATTCTGCCTCTCATTCCTAAAGGAAATCCTGGAGCAGATGGCTCGGTCCTGATTTTCCTGCCCCCTCATGTGTCTGGTGCTCTCTGACAGACTGTTATGGACTGTAACACTGACGTGTCTAGAGTCCAGGAAGCAAGACAGAAGGGTTCACCAAGCACACGCCGAATATCTAAAGCCTGCTCTTCTTCAGGCCAGCGGCGGCGAGCCTATGGCACACGTGTTGTTGTGTTCTTTTTTTTGATTTTTTTTATTATTTTTTACCAAGAACATGTATTGGTACATTGCATACATAATGATCATAATCAACATGGTTATTTTGTACCTGTACATGATACATCTTGGTTGTGTTCTTAAGACAAAAGATGTTAACGTATGAGTTGTTTTCTCTAAACCAAAACTTCCGTATTTAGGTTTAATTTCAGCGTTGGTACTTTGTGATAAGTAAGAGGGTTTGGGGATTGGTGTTTGGGTACTTGGTCCCTAAAAGGTTTCCCATCATTACTGTAGGTCTTGGCATTAAAAAAAAGAGCCATGCAATAAATAAATTAAACAGTTCATGTTGATGCCTTCAAGGAGATTATGAGAGAAGAGAAGCATTAGGTAAGATAAAAAACTAGGGGTTGGGGATTTAGCTCAGTGGCAGAGTGCTTGCCCAGCAAGTGCAAGGCTCCGAGTTTGATCCCCAACACCCACCCCCCGAAAAAAGGTTTAAAAAAATTAAGTAAAATCCCACCATCCTAGAAATCCTGTCCACCACACCTCTAAAATATATCAGAGGAATCCACCCTTTCACAGCTAGTCCAGGCCACACCAGCAAAAGCTTTTGTCTCTCACTCTGACACTTTCTACCCTGTCTCCTAGATCCCAATTGTCTCTCCAATCTGGTCTCCCCACATCAGCCAGATTTCTCACTCAACACAAATTAAACTGCACCATGCGCTCTGGTATTAATCGCCTTTGCTAGCTCCCAAGTTACTGACCAACTGCTCCTTGCAGACTATGCTGGTTTTATCTGCCACCTCCCGCCCCCGTCTCTCCTCTTTATGCCATTATAAACAGAACACTGTTTTCACTCTTTTAACCTTCTAAGTCTTTTCACACTCATTGGCTTTTGCATACACATATTCTTCACCTGCAGTTTTCTCTAACCCACTTGCTTGGCTTTCTGGTGCTCATTGCTACCGCCTCAGCTTCCACACCAAGTCCTCAGAGAAGCAGTGTTCACAGCCCTATTGAAAACTACTCTTTCTCAATTTCTAAATTGTCTCACACCACAATCTATCGGCTTTGTGTCTCTGTCTAGGAAACAGACACGATGCAATCCTTTCCCCACTCCCCTAAGATTTCCACGCACACACTGACGGCCAGGGCCACACAGGCATCCCTGGTGCCCGTCACACATCATCAGCCAATAAATATTTGCTTCTCAGTCTGCAGACATTTATCAGATGGAGGGGATGCCGAGGGCTTGCCAATATCAGGAGCAGGAACCAAAACTGGGAAGAAAAAGTTCAAGGTCATGAGACACAGGAGCTCATACTATATTAAAACCTCACAACTAGAGACAGGAAGTCCGAGCTGGAAGCACAGGTAGAATTCCGGTGCCCCTCCCCCCACACCCCCCGCCCTGCAAAGGGTCTTCTCATCTAAGCCCCGACAGCCCGCTTCCAAGCTGCAAGAGGACAATAGACACCATTTATAGTCCCCCACAGACAGAGTGATTAGTTAAAGGAAAACAGGAATGAACTATCCTTGAAAGCCCTCCAGCCTTAACTAACTTCCTTACTGGCTTCAAGGAATAGCAAAGGCTTAAGCCACTTAAGAGCCTTGACTGGACTAACTGGTTTGGAAGCTTTCTATTCTCTTGTTTAATGAAAACTGCAGGCTACTCAAATGTACAGTAGAAATATCAATATTGAAAAGCAACAAAAAAAATTACCATTCTATATTGGGACAATCACACTGGCAGCAAATATAGCAGTTGAGAGTGTCAAGGGCAAAAATCTAAAATAATTCTGTAAGACAAAATAAGAATTGTACAGCACTAGATACTAAAGAAGAAAAATATTCCTTTTCTGGTTTAACTGGATGAGAAACATTGAAATCCAACCACGTATACACATATGAAAACTATAAATGCAGTGTATCCAAAAGGAGTCATCTGCTTATTTGTAACTTCCAGCTAAATAGTAAAAGCAAAAATTAAGCAAGTAAATATCACAAATAAAAATGAAATACTCTTGTGTATGCAGTATGACAAAAAAGATCAGGATAAAGGAGCTGGAGGTGAGGACCTGGGTGGCGCCCTCTACTGGCCTCCCTGCAGACGGATCAACTCACAATGATTGATCCCATTTATGTGTTCCCATCTTTTCCAATTTTAAAAGATAGAGAATTTATCACATGATTTAGCAAACTTAACAATTAAGTACACACTGACCACAAGTCAATAATATACCTTCAATATTTTATTGCTGTATATTTTAAAAGGGGAGATGAGTATGTTTTGTTAGCAACTGCTTCCTATTTTAGATTTCAAGGGCAAAGATAATTCTCTAAGAACTCACACTGGGTATAAATTATACTTCATGAAATCTCTCTCAATTTCTTTAAAATATCCTACCCTTACATCATATTTTGGTTCCATTAAAGTCCAAAAAAATCCTGTTACTTCAGTCAAAATTGTCACATTCTTCTAAAATCAATTTTGATTTAACAGGAAAAAGGAGACTCCAGATTCCATAAATTCCTGACAAATTTAGTGGTGGTAGGAGTGCACAATTAATTTTTAAAAGTTCAGTGTGAACAACCTGAAAAATCAATGAAAATTAGGAAGGTATAAACTCTTTGAAGATAGGGGCTACGTCATGGGCAACTTATACCCCAGGATTTATAATGTATTAAATAATCAAAACATTAAATGACTTAATGGACTAATGATATTTGCTGCAATTGAAACTGAACTTCAAGTGGAATTTATATATATATATATCTTAAAGAAGCATCTTGAAATGATATAATGACTGCCATGGATAATATCATTATTCTACTTTTAGTACAAAATATAATGAAGGGATACAAGTAGCCTTCACTGGGTGACTAGAAAAATACCGATATAGACACATATTTGCAGTCACTGATAACTAGATTTTCTTATTTTTTACTTTTCAACCTAACCACAATAACTTTAAAAAGTTAGTTTAGTCTAGATTGTTACATTCTTCTAAAAAACAACCGCCCAGAAGAATAAATAATTGACTTGTTGCCCAGTATGTATAAAGACACCCAGGGTAAAAAGTCTCCATTCAGAATAAATGAAAGATTTAATAAAGTGTAGTCAACATGAAACAGGAATCAGTGGTCCAAGCGTTGAGGGTGGGGGAGGAGGGAAAGAAACATCAAAGAAATGAAAAACTAAAAAGTAAAGGCCGAGAAAGTGTTTAATTGATCACAACCACCGACCTGAGGATGTGCAGAGACAGACAGGCATTACTGAGATAAGATGGAATGGCATGAAGGCAAAGAGATCAGGGAAATGTTCAATTACAAACGAAGCAGTTTAGAGGTAAAAATCTAAGTTTGCTGCTTACTAGCTGGGCTCAAGCATTCTGATTTTCTTTGCTTTTTATTTTATCTGTGAAATGGGAGTGGGAATATTTCTAACTTTCAAAGAGTCAGTGAGATGGAATATTCACCAGCAATGTGTTAAACTGTAAATTTCTTAGTAAATGTTAACCAAAAAAATAGACCGTAGTGTATTTTAACAGATAATTAAGAACTTGGTACATCAAAACCTGTCTGCCAAGCCCCAGAAAAGAATGAATGGAATCTTTTGGGTCATTGATCAGGCTGAGGAGAAAAAAAAACCTGATGCTATTACACCCTGACAACAGACCAACATGGATCCCATGCTGAGTTCTCTATTCCAGAATACCAAATAGAAATCTTTGCTATTTGCATCTGCAACCACAGAGATGGTTTAATAGGCAACTGTCGGGCAGTCCAAATTTAATCAGAAACAGTTTGTATTCAACTGTTTCCAGCCTGGGGAGAGAGGGGTCTTCAATTCTGTAATGTTTGCTTGCTTCCTTTGTCCTTTCTCCCATCTCCTGGGCATGTTCCCAAACTTCTGATACTCAGGCTCCTGATCTGTAAAATGGGAATAGTAACCATTTTCTTCCCTTAGAGGATTTTTAGAGAACTACATCAATACTTTTAAGTGCTAAAGACAGTGCCTGGTGCTGTGATAAGACTCAATGCATATTTTTCTTATACCTATTAGATTATTCAAGGGAGCAAAGCAGAGAAGCCAGGCTCTTCTCTTAGATGTGTTTATGTTACAATCTTCCTCTTTGGTTGGACCTGAAATTCTGGACAGTGGCGTAAATATTCTTTCAGTTAATGGAGAAAACAATGAAAGGGCTAAACGAAGGCTTGAAGACATGAAAAAGACACACTAATTAAATTCTTGTGAATGTAAGTGAAGACATTTAAAGATGACGAAGAAATCATGATTTTTTCTTTTTTCACTGGAGAGTTGTTTAACACAGGATTGTAGGTCTCAGTATGGATTGGTCTGTGTGTTTTGGGAAAGAACAGAGACAGATGGGAAGGAGTCTGCTAGGCTGCTCCTCTTCCATGCCCCTTCTTAGGTGCATTAACTTCACATCCAGAGTGTTCACAGGCTCAAATGTTCCAATCCAGCCTTAGTGCCTCCTGCAGGCTTAACCTCTTACCCTCCTCTCTCCACTGAAAAGAGGGGACCCACCATTTTGGTTTGATTAGCATCTTGGAGAAAGAGATGCTTTCAACTGGCCCGAAAGAATAAATGGTTGGACCTTGCTGGGAAAAACAAGACAGGGTGGGTCGTGATCAAGGACCAGCGCCCTCGGGTCCCACGCTGGACCAGATGCTGGACATCTGTTGAGCTAGGGCAGGGAAGGTCCACCCAGGCTGCTCCACAGATGCTGGCTGAGGACTCGGCCTGCAATCCACGCAGGTGCATCTCTGGAGAAGGGCGATATACCCAGGTGACTCCTGACCTCAGCAAGGCAGGTAGAGTCTCCACGGCTTTCTGAATCACACTGATTCATGGTGAACTAGGGAAAAAAGTGTCAAAATCTCACTGCAGAAGTCCTTACCAAATGCTGGGCTTTCTTCCCTGCCCTTGCCTGGGATGTTCAACTGTCCAAATACTCCTGAGTGCTCACAGTGAACTACCCTTTCCTTCCACTTACACTAACCAAATGTGGCTCTGAAACAAGACTAACACATACAGCTTTGGCCATATGAAACGGCTTATGGTCTTGACATAGATAAATACAGCTAGTACTCTTATCAAAGCACTTACATGATCATTGTCTACAGTAGGGTAAACTGTGTTATTCTAGCAGCTCCTAACAGATTCTGATGACATATTTATAGAGCTCATTTATTTAAGCAATTGATATTTCTACCGAAATAGAATGACTTTGACAGCTCACTGCTTTGGAAGATGATACAGATCCTGCCCCTTGTCCATTTTCTAGAAGATCATATGCTTTTAAGAAACTGATTTGTGCTGGATGCAGTGGCATGGCCTATAACCTCAGCACCGAGAGAGGCTGAAGCAGGAGGATCACAAATTTGAGTCCTGCCCGGGCAACTGAGTGAGACCTTGGCACAAAATAAAATGACCAGGGGTGGGGACTTGGCTCAGCAATAGAGAACCAGTGTCCGATCCCCAGTACTCCCAAAAGTAAAAATAAAAACCCACAAACTCAAAAACCTCTATGTTTAAAATTATGTATCAATATGAAAATACTGATATGTTTACTACAGTTGTATACATTTTTAAATTGATTAAACATTAAATGCATAACTGCTCAGAAATGTAATAGGTTTTATAGGCAGTCATAACCTGTGTTTTAACATTCATAAATTGGTCCATAATGAAGAGATGTTGAAGAGTCCTCTCCACTAGCTCCTCCTCCCTACCCTCCTCCATCGCACCACCTAGAGGGACAAGACAGAGTCCGGTCAATACCAGACATTGTACAGAACATCTTATCTATAAAATCTCACTTCATTCTCACAGATCTTCTCTTGGGCGGGCACTTTTTTTGATCAACCACTAACTCCTCTATGTTTCACGGCTCTCTGACCCCACAGCTTTCCCTCACTTCCAAACACGCATCCTATCAGGACTCAGAAGCATGTGAGGTGGGGAAATATCTGTCCCAAAAGCACACTGCTTGGTAAAGGGCCTGAAATACCAGAACTTTCAGGTGTGACTCACTCAGAGCAAGTCACTTCTGGGCCGGTACACTGTATGTCCAGCCTTCTGCAGGCTCCTACTGCTCTTTTCACGGCATCAAAGGGATCATAAAGACTTAGAGATCCAAGTGAACTCAAGTCTTGCTCAGAAATGATGGCCAAAGTCAAGTGGTGCTAAAATCAGAGGGTCAAGGCTTCGGACTTGACTCGATTTGGACTCAATTTTCATACTGATGATATAAAAAAAGAAAAGGCACCACGATCAAGTGCGATGTTGAGGAAGCTACTCCATGGATCTGGACATGCCAGACTCCGCCCTTCTCTGAAATAGAGCCTTACTGGTTGGTCACTGCTAATCTAGTCCGATTCGCCCTGCAACGCTCTCGTTTCCTCCCTACTGGTGTATTCTGAGCGCTTGGTGGGCAGGACTGGGCGGCTCTGTCTTGCAACAGCCCCACCATGGCTGTCTGTCCACTCATCTTTAGGACACACACAGTAGGATAAGGAGGAGAACTCACCCCCACCTTGCCTCTCTCCTAGACAAAGATGCTGTGACAATCAGCAAGGAGGACAGATATCAAAGCTGTGTGACCTTCACAAGTAGTTAGGTCAGGAAGACATCCTTGTCTACAGGAGACGAGGGAAGGAAACGAGTGGCACAGGCCTCTTCACTCTGACCTTCTCTTGAGAAGCTGATCTTGTCACAGGCGGATGAAGGATGTTATTTGGGAAAAACACACCTGCCTTCAGACCTGTTGGTAAACTGTGAGTGACCGAGAAGACAGCAAGCATGTCTTGAGTTAATGGAGACCAGTCTTCACATGAACTTCACATGGGACCATGCAGCCAACCTTCCTCCCTAGAGGTAGGGTCTGGGGGCTCTGCTAATCCCACGTCAGGAATCGGGGATGTCTGGAAGGAGGTGGTCCCAACTCACATCCAAGTAAGTGTTGTTTTATAACGAGAATTTCACAAACCAAATGTACGTGTACCACCTCTAATTCCTCTTTTCTGAAAACATCATCTTACTGAAGGCAGCATTATGCAGTTACAAATGCTGACAAATGCTTACGCATGACTGATCTCTGGAGCTCCTACCTCTCCCCTTCCCTGTGTGTTGGGTATTGCCCCAGCCTAGAAGAAAGCAGGGGCCTCCTAGCTCAGCTCCCTCTTGACGGTCTCTATTCTTTCTTGCTCCATAGTTGTTTTTCTAAAGCACCACTTTGAACAGGTCATATTCATGCTGAATTACTCCAAGACGAATTCTTGACAAATAGATATAGATTTCAAGAAACTCTGTAGCCCCATCCAAATGTAGCCAATGGTAGACACTATAATGTCATCTATCTCTCTTACTTTTTTTTTTTAACTGAGCACTAGCCACACTGGTTCCACTGCAATTTCATAAATAGGAAAACCAAGCTCTCATCTCAGAATCTTTGTGTTTGCTGTTTCCTGTGCCTAGAGCACTGTTCCCCTTGGAAATTTCACTTCATTTAGGTTTTTGCCCCAACATCACCTCTTTAAACCATCACATCGACATAAAACAAGCCTCATCTCAGTCAGCTTGTAACAGTCCTTATTAGTACTTGGTAGTCCATCCTGGAGGGGTTTTCTTCTGTGTTTACTGGCCACTGGTCCTGGTAGCTACATAAAGTCTGGATTTGTGTCTGTTTGCTCATTTTGTATGTTAAATGTCTGGCACTTGGTAGATGCTTTGTAAATATTTGTGGAATTAACTCTACAAATAGAGCGACATGCCAGGTGCTAAGAGAGACATAAAAAACAAGCAAGACATTGGTGCCTATGTGTAAGAAACCCTTCTACAGTTAGAAACTTCGAATCAGTTCATCAGAAATATCCCTTTCCCAGTTCATCATTCTGATTTTCAGAATCCATCAGTCTCCAGACCATCCCGTACTTCGTCACAGTACTTATCAAAGGGGGTATTATTTCCCTAGTTTCTCCTTCATTCCTTGTGTTATAAATCCCTGGCAAAGTAGAGACAATATTGCATTTGACTTTGTGCCTCTAAGACTCAGAAGGCTTTGGCACAAGACTCAAAACCTGCTGCATGAATGAGGGAATACATAAAGTTCCGTGGGAGCACCAAGCAAGGGCAGACCACCCCTGAGGATAATATTTGAACTCTTGTACAATGAGGAACAGCTGAAGATTTGGAAGGGAAAAACCATAAGAACCAATCTCTGTTTTAGAAAACTGACTAGCCCCCACGTGGGAAGGATTCTCTACAGCCTGTAGCAGGGAAGGAGGTAATAATCTAACATTTTATATTCTGTCTGGCATTATTGTGAAATAAGACACAAATATAGGCAACAGGAATTTATATCATAAGCACACATTACCTCACTTTCAGTTTATCAAGCCATATGACGCTTTCTTTGCCTCGGATTTCTTTTTAAAACCCTAAAGTTTACAAATACAAGTGTTCAAGTATTGAAGTCTAAAACTCCCACTGCCAAATTAATTCAGGTAAATGTTTTGATACAAAATCAGCACCCCCCCACCATCAAAATTCTAACCCTACGCAATCTGATGATCAACAATCGATGAATTCTTGGTATCTCTTGCTATTTAAATTCCAGCATTTGGTTTCCAAGCTTGGCTCGTAAGGAATTTATGTAGTTGACTCTCAGTAGATGTTGGCTGAAAACAGTCACTTTCCAAGAAGGCAGAATTGACATTCATCCTGTATCTGCGTAAATCATGTCTGTTACATTTGCAAGACAGGAGAGCCATCTTCTTTGGAATAAAGGGTGCTCCTACGTTTCCAAGGCTGCTGCCTGTTGATGCACACCCTCGGGAAGACAGGAAGACGTATGTTTTTACTTGTTTCGGTAGTGCTGATGGGTCCTGTTAAGCTCTCCGCCCTGCCCCGCCTTCCTTGGAACCCACAACATTCATTTGTTAAACAGACAGCTGGAGCTGGAAGCCGCACCTGCGGGCAAGCAGCTGTTAGAGACGCAATGGCGCATACCACGTGGCATCAGCCCACTGGATGGCTGTCCGGAGGGGCTGGGTGACTGCCTGGACTTCCAAAACTCGGTCAGGGACTAGGCGGAAGAGCAACCAGGCGACCACCACGTTGGAAATGGCTGGTCCCAATTTTCCTCAGTTATTTATTTTCTCTTGCTCCTCTGCAGTCCCTACTTTAAGTTAAAACCAAGGAAATTATGGACAGGATTATGCGATGTTAGCATCTGTGCAATCCATTTTCTTGATTTTACAGAGGAAGGAAATGGGATCCCAGGAGAACAATCAAATGTCCAAAGTTTCAGAATAGATTAGTAACAGAACCTTGGTATCTAGCATCCAGTTTTCTTGTCTCCTTAATGGAAGGACTGGATTTAAGGAAGGCCCGTCTACACCTGAAATTCTGGTCATTTTTGACTCTGGAAGATGAACAGATAACTTACGGTGATGGAACATAAAATTTCTGCACAAGACAGCAAGCTCCCTCCAGAGCCCCCTGTGCACTCAGCAAGACAAGTGCTTGTCGATGATGCTATGCAGCTTTAGAGCCCAGTGAGGATCCTCAGAGCATGACTTCGACCTGGCCGAACACCAGGCTTCAACATGCACACCCTGGACCCAACCCAGACTTTCAGAATCTGAATTTCCAGGGCTTGAAAATGTTTTCTAGAACAGATACTACAAATTTATACCTCTAGGCCCAATTTGGCCCTTCATAAACATTGCTTGTTCTTCTCTGTCTTTTTTTTTCCATGTAGAAATTTGAGTCTAATATTGTCTCTTGATCTGATTTTTCAAGAGAATCCAGAGTTTCTGTTTTACAAGTCCAGGGCAGCAGCTAAGACGAGGCCTCCCTGGACAGATGTAGCATAAGGTCTGCAGTTCAAAGTCCTCACTCCTCCATTCCGCTTGACATTACTAGCCTGCTGCCTATAGATACTTAGCTCTGTGGCCTTTGTTCTAATTCGAGCCTGCATTGGATATTTTTGTCATGCACGAGGCACAGCTTGCCTGTTGAGCCATTTCTTTTTCCTTCTTTCATATCTACCAGATCACCCAACAGAAAGCTAATTCTACAGGGATGGCACATGCAAATATAATTATTAAAGAAAAAAAACCTTAAAGTATGCAAGAAGGTGCTAGATTGAGTAAAGAAAAAAAGGAAGTTGGATTTAAGAGTTTGGACCTAGATTCAAAGTGACTCCATTCCTTAAAATCTTTGCAACCATTAGCATAATCTCCTTTGGCCTTAGTTTTCCCATCTGTAATATGAGAATAACATAGACTTCTTTTAGTATCACTTGGGGAGATATACATATATGAATCCAAAAAGCACACTGGTTGCTCAAAGGCCTGCATTAAGAAATCCATGAACGGTCACCACGAACAGGAGGCAGGCAGATAAACACAGCTTTCTCAGAAGGCTGGACTAGAAGCACAGTTTATTTAACCTGGTAAGTCTGTGAGTTTGCACATTCTTGGTGCCTTCATGCAGAAACAAACTACAGAAGCCTGCAAGGGGGTAAACATTTATATTCTACGAACTACGCTCGCCTCCTGTAGCATCCAAACTGCCACTCCAAACAGAGGCTGGGAAGAAGGAGGGAGCCCGAGGGCGAAAACAGGAAAAGGCCGTGTGCGCTGAATTAGACTACTATCCTCCCCTCCAGATTGAGTTTCAGAAAGACATAAATAAGAGAAGCTGTTAGGCTAAGTCATATGCTGTTAACGTGCTCACTTATAACTGCAGGGATAACCGTGCGTGGGCGGGGCCGCCAAGTTTCCCTGTGTCCTCTGAGATATCCTTGGCCCATCAACCCGCAGGCAAGTACGCTTTCCATCAGGAGCGCAGTGTGGCAGGAAGACGTGGCGTGACTTTCTCGCTGACCTGGCTCACTTCCATCCCCTGCCAGGTAGTTGTATACCAGGCTGTCATGCAGCCTTTCATGTTTTTCAAAACGTCACATGGCTCAGGGTCGCCATCATCGTGGGATAAACTGGACATCAGCAAACTAAGTTCGTCTAGGCTTCCAGGTTACCAGCGCAAAAGGACAGGGAGGTTCTTGGAGGTAGTCGTATTAGGCGCACTACTTGGGCATTCTCACGCACGGGCAGCTCGCTCCCAGCTCTGGCCGCGAAGCCCCTCTCACTGTGCCTCACTCCAGACCCCATTCTGGTATGTTAATGTACAGTATCTTAAAGAGAACCGCTTCTGGTGCCTTGACTTTCCTTTAAAGGAACAATTACAGGCTGCATCTCAGTGGCTTAGCAGGATCCCACTAAGAAAATCAACAGCAGGATGCTGAGTTCTTTAACGTCTGCCAAAGGAAAACAGAATTGTATTTAATTCTCCAACTGTCACTAGGATAACATGTGAATGGAGAGGACAGCCAATATCTGACATTTGTCCATCAACGGCCAGGACTGTGAGCAATATTGGGCCTTTTCTACCTGGTAGTTTATTTAAGTGATGATTGCAGCTCTCATCTGCGGGCTACAGACACATCCACGTGGCGTGAATGAGAAATCAGCTGCCTGCTCTTGCATTCTCTCGGCCTCATCTCTCGCCAGCATGCCCACCCGGCGGGAGGCAGGCAGGCAGGGAGGGAGGCCTTTCTGTTCTTCTTCAGACTTGCTCAACCTGTGTCTGGCTTTCTCTACTGGGAGCACTAGAAACCCCAGGCTTTCTGCAAAGCTGGATTCACACACTCAGAAACCACTTCCCTGATCAGCAAAATCAAAATCAGCCCTGGTGAAGTCCTAATTCAGATGGCACTGTGCGCCTGCCACAGACTGGGACCAGGGGTCTGGCTTCAAATTCCAACTTCACTGCTTGTGACCTTGGGGCATTTGCCGAATCTCTGTGCCTCCGTTTCCCCAGCATACCTGAGGTGAAAGGAAGGAGATCAGCCTGCTCTGGGCATTAAAGGCATTGATATGTGTAAACCCATCGAGAAGGGAGCCTGCTGCACCTCACCACCTAGATGGCCAATTTCACCTGCAGCGTCACTGGAAATACTGTGGTTCCTGAATGGTTATCCTCCCCCACAACATCCAGGGCAGCAGAGAGGGGGTCCTGTAAGTTCCGGCACAATTTTCTATCATCAGCTTCACGGAGCCAAGGGCAGCCAGCGCCTGATACATAACAGATTCCAAGTGTTTGTCAACTGAATGAACAATGTCAAAGGCTGCTGTAGAGGCAAGACAGCAGCTTCTTAATTCTTTCTACTTCCCATTTGCAAAAAGTCTATCTTCCTGTGTCCTATTGTTCATCTTTTATTTTGCTCTTCAAATTACTGAGTTTGTTATAAGCCATATAATATTTAACCTTTTGCATCTGATTTATTTCACTTAACATTAAAATGTGTACCAACTCCCCATGATGAATGTAATCATGTTGTATCGCAAACATGTACTGATAAAAATAAAATAATGAAAACAATCTAACAGCTTCTAGGAAACTGGCAGTATCCAACTAAATGAAGAGGTCATTAGGAGGAGAACCAGGGACATGACTCAGCAACAAAGAAAAATACGAGTAGCCCAATCTTCGCGCTATGTAGTTCCACAAAAAATGTGTAATCTATATGAAGGATCTAGTTTGGTTTTGTTAGCATTTTCTCTCTCTCTTTTTTTTTTTTTTGGCAGGGAGCAGAAGTTTAGAAAACTTTCATGACAGTATACGATTAGCAGATTAGTTCATTCAACAGATACTAAGTATTGATAATGAGCTAACCACTGACCAAGGCCCTGGGTATTAAGGAATGAAGCAGGGCTGGCCACTGTCCTTAGGGTGCCCAGTTTCCGATTGTGGTGACCAACAGCTAGACAGACATCACAAGACAGCCCCCTCTGCCTGACCTCCTATTCCCCAGGAGCTGGGAGACCAATGAGGGACACTCACACATCCTTGGGAAGGTTTTGTACAGGCGGGGATACCCAGGCCCAGCCTTTCCTGGACCAGGTAAATGAGGAGGGGGTGGGGAAAGGACTCCAGGGGAGCGTGCAGAACTGATGGCAGAGAGGAGCCCCGCGGCCCGCAGCTGTTTGACTTGTCAAGCATAGAAGGCATGTGTGCCCCGGCATGCACGCGCTCCTGGGAGTGGAACCAGGCAGATTCTTTTAGAAGCCCTGAACATTAAAAAGGCCATGCATGCCCACGTGTGAATCAAAAGAAAAACACTTATTGGCAAAACTTACATTCAGCTGCCATTGAAAAGGCAACATTCTACAACAAAGCATGCAAAAGCTGCTAGGTTCACTAAAGTTTAGAACTCTGAGCTCTACATGGAGAATAACGTAAATCCCCTTGTTGGGGATTTTTTAAAAGGGAGGGTGGCAGCAGTTGCCCTGTGGAGGATGAATTTAGAGGATGACAAGAATTGAGGATCGAAAACCCCTTAGAAGCTACTGGGAGGGTTTCTGTAAGAGACAACAGCCATGAAAGCCAAATGATCACACTAAAGGTGGGACAATAGCATTGAAGGAGGAAGAGCTAGGCCTACAAGGGTTCACTAATAACAGACAGAGAAGAGAACCTAAAGAAAGCACTTGGATTCTTTGACAGACAGTGTGCAGTTCACAGAAGGAACCTCTGGTCCGTCTGGTCTTACATCACCGCAAAGGGTCACCCAGTCCCGCTGGCTCCCTGTGGACGGCTCTTCGTGCCATCAAGCCTGTGGTCTGCCCTGTCCAAACCAGTAGCTGCTGCCCAAACTGGCTATTTATATATAATTCATTAAAAAAAAAAATAAAATGAACGGTTTGGTGCTTCACTCCCACCAGCCCCATTTCAAGCAGTCAGTGGCCCTATGCAGAGAGTATAGGAAGTTCTAGTGGACGGTACCACACTACACAGTCACCAACTATGTTAGGTGAGCCCACCACACACCATGCCACCATCTTTCCATCAACTCCAGCCAATAAATAGCCCAGTGACTCCACATATTTATACTTCCTCTTCCTATTTAATCTAAAAGGTATCAAGCCGCTTCTGGAAACACAACTAGCCACCTACGAGCATAAGTCAAACGTGCGACTGTTTTCAAAGAGAAATGTGGCATATTTAGAAACCAAGTCCTCATAATTTCTCCGCGTTATAGAAGATGAAAAGAGGCTGGTGACAAATAAACTGGAACTTAGTAATGTCAACAGCAAGCAATTGTCGGGGTGCTTCTGACTACCAGCCAGTGGGGAAGAACAGAGTAAGATTCAATCCAGCTCTCTTTTGTAACTGCAGAGAACTTTATGAACAAGCTATAGCAGTCTGGGATTAGACATAATGTGATTAAAGTGCATAAAAACAGTAATAGAAACAACAGCTGCTGACCATGTATTACATGCCAGGCACAGTGTTATGGGAAAGATGATGGTCAAGACCGAGAGAGGTCACTTCCCCTTCCTCAGAGGCCCTGCACCCCTCCGGTCCAGCTCCGAGTAACAGCTGAAGCTCTCACCTTGGCCCACCTGAGTGTCATGCGAATTTCACTATTAGCATGACCTAAATTCACCCCTTCTTCTTTGACTTCATTTCCTAAAGCCTGTCTCTCATTAACCAAGTACCAGCTACAACGATCTGATTGCTGACCCAGAAAGATGCCAAGCGCGATGCCCCGTGTGGGCTTTCTGAAGTCTGGCTCCTACTACCCCAGCTTTTCTCACTTGGTTCTCAGATCTATGTCCCGCCCACGGGCCACCTCAGCAGGAACCTCCCTGAACACCAGCATGACGTTCCAGCTTCTCCTTTACACCCTGCACTCTCTGACAGACTACAAACGCCTGTGCTCGTGGCTCGTCTCCCTCCCCTAGAGCAAGGCGCCCAGAGGCAGGCTCCTCAGTCCACTTGCTGTTGAATGCCCATGTCCAGGCCTGGAAGGGGCATCATGACAACAGTGAATAAATGAGGGCCTCACCTCGATGGAATTTATGTCCCGGACGGCAGATCCCACATACTAAAATTACATCCTTTTGGTACAATGATAAGAGTGTGTTTCATTTCCTAGTAAGTCTAATTAGCATTACTTTAGAAGGTACAACTACAGGTATCAAATCCTTTTTTATACTGACTTGAATGGGCTGGCAGAGGAGACTTTTAAACAGCGTGGAGTGCTCACAGTCTCTGAAAGAGCTGGACAAAGTGGTTGCCAAAGGAAAAAAGCACCTAGCATTATTGTGTACCAACAAAGAGTCAACACACTGATCACAATTTCACCAAAACTCAAGCACATTTTGGTGGATCTTGGACCATCTGGCCACCACGGAGGTGATGAAGGATGTAACTTGGTCAAGGTTATGGAGTAGCCTCGCTCTGTGCAGAACCTTTCTGTTCAGTTCAGTGTAGTCTTTACTGTACCACAGATCTAATGTCAAAGTCTAAAAATGAAAGGCAGCCTGGGGATGCATTCACCCAAAACGGAAGCCAGGCGGATTCGAACCACCAAGGGCCAGGCTGCTTGCACAGAGATAACGAACTGTCTAATGGACAGTGTTGTCAACGCTGAACTGGCACGCAAACCAGCTGAATGGTCACAGCATTTCCTCAAAATTCCTATGTTGAAACCTCATCACCTGGTTTATGCAGTGGTCTCAAGAGCCTTCTGGCAGGCATGAATGGACTAAGTGCCCTTACAAAACAGGCCCCTGGGAGCTGTTCTACCGTAAGGAAACACCAAGAAGCTAGCAGTCTGCAAACTGGAAGAGGACGCTCTCCGTAACCCGACCAGGTCAGTGCCTTGGTCTTTGACTTCCAGCCTCCAGAAATGTGACAAATGAAGGTCTGTTGTTGATAAGCTACCCAGTCCATCATATTCTGTTAGAGCAGCCCAACAGACAAAGAAGCACCAGCCACCACACCCCTCCACGGGCCAGGCCCATTATAACCCAGTGGCCTTTAATGTGATTCTTGCTCCAGATTTAATCTTTCTTCACATATTCTCCACCAGCTCGTGGGGATCACATCCACCCAGTAAAGTCACTTATCCCTGGTCTGCACCACTTTCAATTAGTCCTGACTAGGGCTCGCTGTGGCCTAATGGGATTACTGCAGCAGAGACATTTGATTCAGGTTAACAGGGCTTCACATGACTGATGATTTCATTTTTCAAGACCATCAACCTTGTTAAACAGATTTATCCACCAGAATCCATTAGACTTGATATCACTGCATGTTAAAAAATACATCCTCAGCTGTCTTTTGGTGGGGTGAGAATGGGGATTTAAATGTCCCTCTTCCAAAGGATTTTTCACTTAGTAAAATAAAGTCCTGTGAATTTAAATGTGAACATTCATGGAGTATTTGTTGTGTCTCGAGGGCAGCTGAAAATCATAGAACATCTAAGGAGTTAGACCCAGTTTTAAATCCTGGACACCAGCTAAGTGACACTTCTGAGGGTACTAAACCTCTCTAAGCCTCAGGAGTCTCACCTAAAAGATGAAAACAATTTAAGAAAGCTTTATTTGGAAGCTGGTGTGAAGAATGGGTGTGTGCCAAGGATCTGGCACATGGAAAAATGTTACTCATCAGATTGTCAGAGAAGAAAGGCTTGGGAGAAAGTTTTGGAGGACAGAAAATAGAGTTTAGGTATGAGGAATGAGTCGGTGTATGCCCACACACGTATATACACACATACACTTAAGAAATGAGCACGTGCTTGTTTCTGGTTGTGCTCCTTCCATGGGGCAGCACTCGTTCACCGGGTGTCGGATGGACCTTCAGCCTCCACGCTGTCCTCAGGTCCTCAGTGAGGCAAGCAGCAAAGCTACACGCCAGCGTGATCCTCCATGTATCTGCTGGGAATCCATGTTCCTTTCATGTCTGTCTGGGCTCCCACCATGCTGAAAATCACATGCGACGAGGAGGGTACGGATGATCTTCCTGCTCGGTGGCACTTCAGGACGGTCTTATTTCTGGCCTGAAGAGATTTGTGGCAGGCAGCAGAAATCTCTGCACCAGAAGAGATTGAAGGTGGGTTGGGAAGTTTATCTTCCAGGAAACTAGAAGCTGCACTATCCTGGGTCTTCTTTCTGAACCAATCAGCAGTGAGCATATGCACTTTGAGCCTGGTAAGGAAGGTGGCCAGGATGTCTCTGGCAGAGTCCAGGACCACCCAGGGCTCTGGCTCCTGCAGCCACCCAGGACTGCGTTCCTCAGCAGCCCACTCAGTGTGGCTCCATCATGCCGGCCTCCTTGGTTCCAAAGACAGCCATACTTCCTCCTGCAGGGCATCTGCATGAGCCACCTTCCACACCCAGGGTGCCTGTGGGGCCTCCTTCTCACCCAGCCAAGGTATCTTTCACCTCCCCTCAGCTCAGTCTCCAGAGCTGCCTCCTTACAGCCCCCGGCACTGTGCAGTGTTCCTTTGCAGCACTGTCCACAGCTGTCACTGTGCGTCTCCGGAACTGCTTAATGCAACAGCCAGCCTTATGAGGTTGGAAGCTATAAAAGCCCAGAAAGCAAGCCATCCGCAGCACCTACCAAAGGTGCTGGCACTGAGAGGGGGTTGGAAAACGTAGTAACAAAGCAACGGGATGTGTAATGACGACAGGACTTTGGAGATCCGTGAATGGCAAAAGCCTCTGGTATGTTTAGATCCACTCAGGAGAAAAGTGACATGTAATGATAACTGTTATTATGACTACAGTACTGCTACAAGTAACGTTACCATTGTGGTAACGTTAGCACCACTTCATGTTTAGGAAGCATTTACTATGATGTGCTGGGCATGGTGCCAAGCTCCTTAAGCCCATTTAGTTCTCCTAACAAGACTGTAGCAGAGGGAAAACACCACTAGTATTTTATAGATGAGGAAGCCATGCCTCAAAAGAAGCTGAAGAACATGGCCAAGGCCACCCAGCTAGCACGACAAAGGCAGAATTTGCACTAGCCACTGACTACCACCTTCTAGCACTAACTCTCTGCCACCCTCAGGCTCAAGTGTCACTAGAATTAAAGCGTGTTTAAACTCTAGACATTCCATTTGGGTAAATAAAGCTATTGCCACTTGACAGTGAGGGAAGCCAAGAGGTTAATCAATTTACTATGTTTGCCATGAAGGGAGATTTGAAATATCAGCAGAAAAAAATATCAATATGGCTTCAAACTGCTGTAAATTGAAAACAGATCACAGCTTTTCTACAAAAATATGAGTACACTTCAGCATCAAATCACTTAAAAAATAACCATTTCCAGACGCCATATGGGCTATAAACCAGTTTCACATGATTAGTATAAATTTTGAAGGAAGTTGTTACAGAACCACAAGGTTGAAAAATCATTTCAGACCAAAACCGCAAGAAATTTTTGAAGATAAAAATCTTAATCGAAAAACAAATGCTGAAGGTAAAACAATTGGTCAGGAGAAAACCTGCAAAGAGGATGTTCTAAATTCCAGCACACAGGGGAAATAATCAAGATTCCAAGAACGCATGTAACAAGAGCGGAATGGTTTATTTTGTAAACCAAAGTCGGAGACCAGGTGGACCCCCAAAACAGTCTTGCTTTCGGAGGTGCACATTAAAGGGTTGCCCAGCTTTGTTCACAAAATATGTGCCAATCTGCCTTGCTTTTTAAGATACTCAGATTGCTCCAAATGTAATGCTATTATTTCTATACATGGAATATCAAAGAAAAATAGTTTTAGAACCTGATTTAGACATGGGAAAGGAGAAAAATTAACTGTGTGGAAAGAGAGATCCTTGTGTGTTTATTTACTCTTATGTACCCAAAATATATAGAAAAAGGGGAGTCCTCACTTTGATTTTCCTACACATAAATATGAGAGGATATTACACTTTCCAAATGCTGCACCTATAGTATGACTACACCCAGTTAATTATTCCTCCGTATTTGCTTACATCATTACAATCATTCCAAAGATACAAATTCAAACAAGTGATGAACTCCATCCTAAAGAGAATGTTCTTCCTTTTTCCCTTTAAGACAGGGTCTTGCTAAGTCACCCAGGTGGGGCTTGAACTTGTGATTCTCCTGCTTCAGTCTTCCAGAGTGCTGGGTTTACAGGCATGTACCACCACGCCTGTCCGCATCCACTCCTTTTTGACAAGTTTAATGGATTCACCTTGACTGGCTATGTAGACCTTGTATAACTGGGAAGCACTAGCATACTGATGTGAAACTATTCAAGAACTGAATATAGTTTCCCATGATACAAAGCATAAGAGGATTTATGAAAAGTAAAACAGAAGATACAGTGCTCATATTTAAGGCAGAAGTGGTTGAGCTGAGAGAGGTATATTTTTTAAATCAACATACAGCTTATGAAAAAAACGTGAACAAGTTGCCCACATTAAACATGGAAGAAATCACTTAAAATCCAGGTATATGCCTGGCCCAGCAACCTCAGAGAAGCTGGCAAACCTGGCCCTTGACGCTGAGGACATGGGAGGCGGTAAGGAGCTTCCGTCCTGAGATGAGGTGCCTCTGTCTCCTCCTAAGGGCATCAAGACTGATTTCCTTATACACCCTGCCTGGCTCCAGGATTTGAATTTGGGATACCTGATACAAAGGGCAATATGGGTGAGAAACCAGGAAGTAGTACAGTAGTACCAAGAATAGCAGGAAACCAAGGGGCAGGATATCAACCGCATACCCCAAGGAGAGGGGGATGTTTCCAGAAGACAGTGATCAAAATGGTCAACTTTAGAAAAGTCAGAAAATCTAGGGGCTGAGAGCAAGTTGGCAGCTCCCCAATGCAGGGGCAGTGACGGCATGAGTGACAAGCTCCTTAAGGGACTGGTTTCTCAGTCCCTGCACTAGTGATATCTTGGGCCAGGTAAGCCTTCATTGGAGGGGGCTGTCCGTGCACTCTTTGAAAGTTAGCATTGTCCCTGGCCTCTACCCACTAGATGCCATCCTCAGTCCACTTTTTACCCAGAGTCAAAGAAATGTTCAATTTCTACACTTGATCTCAGCCAAAAGGCCTAGAAGCAATGAGAAACGCTCAATTTCTACACATTCCAAATGGGTCAATAAAGCTATTGCCACCTGACAGCTAGAGAAGCCAAGGGGTAGTACAGTAGCAACCTCCTCTTTCCAATGTGAAAATCAAAACTGTCTGTAGATATTGAAGATTGTCCTCTGAAGGACGAAACTGCCCACAGTTGAGCAATGCTGTCTGGGAGATGAAACAGGTGCAAAGGGGTTACAAAGCAGCAATGCAAGACCTTAAGAGGAGGACTGAAATAATGTACCTAGGTGCCCAGGTCAGATGCGAAAAAAGAGTCATATGACTGCTGCAGAGAGATGCTGAGTATACAAAGCGTAGCTTAAGTATGTAAGTAAAAAGCAGAGGTGATATGAGTCTTTACAGTGGCCATCAGCATCCTGATCTGCTTGGCATCTCCTCTTGTGGACCAGAAGTAACAGTCCTTTGTGAGCCCCCATCCCGCCCCGATGTACTCTTCCTAGTGCAAATGGCAGCTGGACCAGCTGCTACCTTTACTCTGGTTTAGAAAGGAGCCCTTCTCAGCCCTGGCCATGCACCAGCCCTGTGCACTTGGCTGTTTTCAGTCTGAAACTGTTTGCTCACGGGAAGTCAGACATGGACTGCCCACAGCTGCCCTTGCCATCATTCAGGGTGCTGAGGACAAAGCAGCATCAAGACAAGCAGAAGACGTAAGAGATGGGGACAGCTGATGACAATGGTTAGCACTGGGCTTCTCCAGAATCAGAACCAGACATTTTTCTCACTTAAATCATGTCGGTCAAGACTTACCTCTTGCAATCAAAGCTTTAGGGAAGCTACAGAAGCTCTAAAATTGTATTTCCCTAAAAGATAATAAAGCTAATCGGTGTCTGCTGTTTCTTCTAGAAGACTACTACTTGCTGGGGCTGGGTTCCTAGAAAGCTGCTTAATTTCCCCAATCTTTAATTGTTTCAAGCATGAAATGGGGACGAAACCGCCACACAGAACAAGAAAGCGGCAGAATGAGAGAATCGAGGAGGCAGCACCAGTCCAAGCTCAAAGGCCTGGAAACTCACCAGAGGATTGCTGGAGCAAGTCTGAATGGAGGCTGAGGGACTTACAGCCCAGTGTCCAAAGGCAATGGTAAAGACTATGGCTCAGAGCAAACTTCTTTCTTCTTCCCCTTTTTATTCCACACAGGCTACAAGCTTATTGGTGGGTGCCACCCACATCTGGGCAGGTCTTCCCTCCTCAGTTTGCTGCTCTACAGGTCAGTCATCCCCAGACACATCCAGAACCTTCTAGAACAATTGCGAACAGTTATAGAATAACTTCAATTATACAGTGAGATACCGTATTTCTTAGGTTTCCTCTTACAACACAGCATCTGCTGTGCCACTTGTTTCCTGACCAAAGAAAGGAAAATTCCATCAGCCGAGGCCCAGTCCCTCCACCTCTGAGCACTGTGGTCTTCTCTGGAAGGCAGCCCCAGGGGCCATCAGTGTCCACAGTGACAGTTATGAAAGTACTTTCCTTACACACAGGTGGCTTTTCAGGTCCCTGCAAATCCCTGACTGTGGCCTGGAGCACTAAGGCACGGGAAGCAGAGAACCAAGCACACTTCTGTTTGCTGGCTGAGGTTAGCAACGGGACTTTTAACCCTGAGAGCAGATTTTTAAGTCCTGGATTGAAGAAAAATGTAAACAACTTTAAAATTCAACTTCAAGTAGAAGACTGTTTATGTGTTTTCTTTTTCTCTTAATGTACAAACTCATATTTGATCAACAGGGATAATTAATCAAGACTAACAATAGAAAAGAAGATATTTTTGCGAAACAAAGAAAGTGAGGCTAGATTAGCACCGTTGTCCCACCCACACCTCCCAAAAAAGTTTTAACTTTCTACCTCTTATTCTTCCAAAATTATCCTAATTCTCTATAGTTTCACAAACTGCCTGGCTCAAGACCAAGAACTCCAGTCATTGTTGAATGCTCTGAATTCTTTAACTCCACATCCCAATTCCTCATGAAAAATGCCCCACAATGTCATATGACTGCTACATCTATCAAGTCTACATGAAGCAATGAGTAGACAATCATGTGCTGACAGGTTATTATTTTTAATATCATTATTACTACAAGTCACAACATACAATAGCTTCTATGTGAACTACCTATTATGTGCCAAATACTGTTTAAACATCTGTACATACATCAACTCAATTTTGTAGTCACTGTAAGACAGACAATGACACAACCAACGTTTTAGTTGAGGTAACTGATCACAAAGAGATCAAGTAGCTTATCTGAGGCCATACAGATAAGCGGGCAAGAATTTATCATTAATTAGGTACTGACACCATGAAACGGTGGAGTGATACATACAAGTCCAGACAGACTTGTTTTAATCCCTCAGATAGTTATTAATAATGGCCAGTGCTTATGAAGTCTGCTTTCTTTGAGTCCTCTCATTTAATCCCCATAATAGGATGACAGTTTGAACAGTTTGCCCCAACGTTCAACTCTATGTAATAGCAAAGCCAGGATTTGAATTCAAGATTGTTCATTCTCAGCCACGTATTGTGGCACGTGCTTATAATTCCAACACTCCGAGAGACTGAGGCAGGAGGATCAAAAGTTTGAGCCCAGCCTGTGTAATCCTATCTCAAAAAATAAAAAGGGAGGGACATCTAGGGAGGTAGCTCAGTGTAAAGGCCCTAGGTTCAATCTCCAGTACAAAAAGCAAGATTGTCCTTTCTCAGAGCTCGTGATTGTATGCTTCCAACCCACGACATCACACAACGGTCAGACCTATGAGTTCAGGGGCGGGCAGGAGGGCCAGGGAGCAGCACGGTTGAGATTCAGTAGTCCCTGCCCTCTGGATACCTGGGTGGCTTTGCCTGGATTACAGACTACAGCGGTGTGAGCCAGATCTATGACCATCACCCAAACGACCTGCACATCTCTGCCAGCTTGTCATTCGGGGAGACTAAACATTCACTCATTCCAAATGGGCTTGTGCTTGTGTAAATCAGAGATAGCAAGAAGAGTCAGACACAGCCCTGTTAGCAGCAGGAGAAGCAATAACCAAAGAATCACATAATAAAGTGTAAGATAAGTACTTTGGAAGGAAGAGGCACGATGCTACGAAAGGGTAAAACAAAGGAACTCATGAATCCAGCTGGAGAAGAGGGATGGCTAGGAAAGGAGGCTTTCTAAGAGTGTGACCTTAGAACAGAGACCTGAAGGACAACAGGAGCTACACTTGGAGCGAGCTTTCTCTGGGTCTGATCTCTGACAATTCTCCAGATGCTAGTTCTTATAATCCAGAGCCTTGGCCTTTAAAGATGACTGTATCTCTCTCCTACAGGAGGAAGTGGAGGAGGAAAACAAAACATGAACGAACGAATCAAGAGTTTGAATCAACTTCTGCATTCCTGCTAAAGCGATCATAAAAGTCCAACGGGTCAGTTGATGCCTGTGACCAAAGGGAAGGTGAAGTTTCTAAGGCCAACAAGGAAATAGATTCGGGAGGTCATTTCTCAGAGCCACAAAAAATTAGGTTTGGGAAGAAATAGACTCTGAGTGTGAAGTCAATTCCATTATATTCTATTACCATATGGACTCAGGACTTTTCTACAAGTTAATGACAAAGCTAATGACAGTAATATAATTACAAGGAAAGAAGAAATAGAATCAGAAAATTCACTGTAAACTCTGGGCAGCTAAATACCATTTTTAAAACACTGGAAACAAGAATAAACATGCTTTGACTCTCAAATACATGGTAGATGGGGTCATCACTGGGGCTGGAGTGTGTTGTTTGATCTGGTGTATAATGAAAGGCTCTCGCTTCCCAGAGGCCAATCGAGGTCGCTCTGTCCATCTACACTCCTAATGTATTTTGCACATGGTCTACTCTGTGATCCTTTGCATCAAATGTGACTAATTCTATGCCGGGATCCAAGGCTGCAAAGATGATCAGGATTAGCCTCTTTCCTCAAGGCGTTACCTGTCCAGTAGGGTGGGCAGCTTAGTAAATAACTGTAAAGGGGCGTGATGACAAGGGCAAACACTGTGAGCGCAAAGCGGGAGCCCTGAGCTCAGCCTGGGTAGATCAGAGATTTTTTAACTAAAAATGATGTTCTTAATGAAAGAACAAGGCCAGAGCCTCTATGAAAAAATGTTTTATGCCTTAACACTGCTGTTAATTACTTCAGCCACTGGTGAGGAAAAAGTTCAGAGTGATTTTAGGCAGAACAATTCTCACTAAAAGTGACATTAAAATCCAGACAAAGGCAGCATTTGTCCTGAGGCAGCGTTTGGCCACCCCTGTGTCGGGCCTGGGACGGGAATCTGGACGCCTCGGTGGCATGTTGACAGCTAAGTGGATTCACATTCGTGTCCAGACAAGCTGCTCTTGGTCAAACGTGTCCAAAACTGTTCAATCCTGAATGAAAACCAAACTGAAACAATGGAATTCTTTTCAATATCCTGAGCGCTTCCTCCATCCTGCTTGGCAGAGTAGCTCGCACTGTCCAGGAGTCTGGCTGGGGTAGCTCTGTTTTCAATCTCCAAAGGAACAGATTTATTTTTATGCCTAGACTGTAGTCAGGCTTCAATTCTATTTAATGTTGAATAAATACTACTTAGAAAATGAATCTTTTCAGTGTCTTAAGTACAACTTTTCATAAACAAGAAAAAAGTGTTGTATCTATGAAGTATGATAAAAATATGATGTTTAAATTAAAAAAAAACCTATTACAGTGAGACACAAAATACCCCCATTTGCTTACTTGCTTTGGACCACTAATATCCTGTTCTTCTTGCCACCTGCTGAAGCAGTTCTGGAAGTCCTCTCGAGTTAGTTTCTTTCCTTGTGCTATTGTGGCTGCCACCACGTCCTGAACTGACTCAAAATGTTGACCTTTCCTGATCATTTGGACTCTGCGGAGGAGCCAGTAGCCACCGGGTTCCGGATCCGGTGAATTAGGTGGGTGGGGACATCCTGTCTTCACAAGCTTACCTTTCCGCCCGACGACACTCGGCAGCAGCATACGCCGTATTTCAGGTCCCGTCTCATAAAGATACTCACAAAAGCGAACTTCTAGAACTGCTTCAGAAAGTGGCAAGAATGATGGCCCAAGTGTGCTCAAAGCAAGGGGGATATTCTGAGGGGATTCACGGCGATGTGCCTTTCAGTGTAATAAGTTTTTGTTATTTAAACACACACCATATATTTTGATCAGCCCTGTACAAAGGTTATTCCCCTCTGCCTCATCAGATGAGCGAGCCAGAGTGATTAACTTCTTTGTTAACATGTCGGGAGTTCTTCTGTCAAAATACTACAGGCTGGTGGCATGAACAACAGAAGTTTACTGTCTCACAGTTCTAGAGGCTGGAGTCCAAGGTCACTTAGCTCCTTCCTAGCTTGCAGAAGGCCACCTTCTCGCCTTGTCCTGGGAGGGGGGAGGAGAAATTCCCGGAGTCTCCCTCTTGTCTTATAAGCCAGGCACTCCTATCGGATTAGGGACTTCCCCTTATTGACCTAGTTTGCCCTTTATTATCTCCTCCGGGCCCACAGCCCAATGGAGTCACATTAGGGGATGGTGGGGACACAAACGTTCAGTCCGAAACGCTTCTCTAATACTTAGTTTCTTTCTCTATACTATGGGGGTGATAATAGAATTTCTGCATTGTGGCTGTCAAACTTAAATAAGTAACAAAGTAAAGCACTTAGAATATATTTGAAAAATAAGCAAATGATATTTCATCACTTCAAAGTCAGTATAATATATATGCTTAAAATCTTGGGTCTTCAACTAAGAAAAATATTTTTAAACTTATAAGATATGTATGGAAGGACTTCTGATTCTGATACAGGAAGGAGCGGTTCCTTCTTAGACGCGATTATTGTTATTGTGCAACTCTATTTTACCAAAAATATATTTGTCATTACATACACAGTACACGACTCCTCTTCGTCAGCAGTAGCGCGGCTTCCCTGTTTCTCAGTTCCTGGCACCAGTCGCGAAATTCGTGTGCAGTTCATATTTATGCTGGCTGCTGCAGTCACTCCTGGGTTTTAATTTTCTCTCTTTCCTATTGTCTTTGGTAATAGTAAGACGATGATGACAGCAATCAAGACTATCTCATATTAGACCATATTTTTCATTGGGAATAACAAGATAAGCTTCACAACCCCCTTCAAATTCTGTTGGAAGATACTAACTAGGTATCACAACATCAGGGACAAAAAGAGTCAAGATTCCCGAAGTTAGGGAAACAAGAGGAAGGGATCTTTAAAATCGTCCCCTGGAGGCGTTCTGTTACAAGGGCGGAACAAAGCAGGCTAGAGCAAGGGCTCAGAGAGGGAACCCCAAGCACAGAGTTCTGCTGCTTGAAGAGAGGGGGATCCAGGCACTTGGGTTCGGGGTCAGCAACACATCCAGGACTTGAAGGGACAGATTAACATGAAAATAATCTGAAATGCTTATCCTTGGAGGGATCTGCTGCTTCATAAATAACACGGATTTAGAGAAACCTGGCAGGAAGTGCCAGTCCAAAGTTTGAGGGAACTAACTCAAGGTCTTGGCACTATTATGAGAGGATAAAAAGAAACCCGAGCTCAGTAACTACCGATAAATAAAAAAAAAGGAAAATGGGTAAACACCTCAGGCCTTTGGTTGGGACACCTGAAAGGTACCTCCTAGGAATAAGGGAAAACCATAAATAAATCAGTAGTTACAAAGATTAGAGTTCAGCCTCAAAATAGCTGAGAGGGCTAATATTGTCAACCTAGTAGAGTCACTGCACCTATAAGCTAAAGATTCATCTAGAATCTCTCCTACTTTTTCATATGTAATGTTTACTATTTAATCAAAATCACAAAGCATAGTTAAAAAAATAGGTCTAAACAAAAAAAAAAAACCTGCAAAGTGATCCACAGGTGATAAAAGTACTAGTACGATTAGTCACAAATTTGAAATTAACTGTGATGTTATAGAAAATAAGTAGCAAATGAGAAAAATTTACTAGAAAACCACTATTTTAAAAATCAAACTTTAGAACTGAAATCATAATTACAGAAACTAAGAAATCAATAGACGAGTTTAACAAAAATTCAGAGACTGAAGAAGGAGGATTAATGTTTTAGAAAACAGATCAGTAGAAAATGTTTTTTATATGTCATAGGTCACTTAAAAAGTATGTATAATACAAATGTAACTGGGTCTCAGCACAGAGGTTGCGACACAAGGCAGATGCAATATCTAAAAAGTTACTGGTTAAGAATTTTCTGAAACTGTTAAAAACTATGAATTACATACGAAAGATGCATTACAAACCCTCAGAAACTTAAACAAAAAAGAAAACAAAGCACATCATAGTAATACTGCTGCAAACCAAAGAGTTTTAGAAAAAGTCTTGACAATGTCCACAGGAAAAATTATCATTGTCATCATCATTGTTGAGATGAGATGGGGTCTCACTAAGTCACTAAGCTGCCCCAGCTGGGCTGCAATTTGAAAAAGTCCCCATTACCATAAGAGGAATAATACCAACAATGACAATGGACTAATTGATAGAAACAATAAAAGCCAGAAAATAAAGAATTAATATCTGTAAGGACCCCGAAGCAAAATAAAGGCCAACCTATAATTCTGAATCCAATGAAGATGACGAAAAATTGCAGGTATATCCAGAACACTTAGGGAATTATTCACCGTCAGATGTACTGTAAAATAATTTCTGGGTGTGAGTATGGGGGGATACTAGGCATCAATCCCAGGCCCCTCACATGGAACTACATCCCCAGCCCTTTTTTATTTTTTGAGATAGGGTCTCACTAAGTCACCAAGTTGTCCAGGCTGGGCTTGGTATTGAGATCCTCTTGCCTCAGCCCCCACAGTGCTTACATTACAGGTGTGCACCACTGGCTTGGCTTTCACATAAATTTTAATGAGTTTTTCAGGCAGAATATGTATGAATGAATACATATACGCATGCACACATATTTACTTTTAGATGGAAATAACTGAAACAAAAGCGAGAATAACAAAGGGGAAATAGGAAAATATGGGTAAACCTAGATAAATATTAATTCTATAAGGTAATTGAGATAATGTCTCATTAGATTTCAATTAAAATACATGACACTAATAAACTAACAAGGTGGGAGGAGGGTAAATGCATTTCAGACATTTGCAGTTAACTATGTTTTACCAGAAGTAAAGGTATTTATATCAAGCTCTAACAAATTAAAGATACATGTTGAAATATTTAGGATAATCACTGAAAGAAATTAAAAAATAATTCACAACAAACTAAAAGAGAGAAAGTATAATAGTGCGATGAAAAGTAATAATACAAGAGAAAGTAAGAAAAGAAAAACAGAAAGTGGGAAAACTTAAAAACAAATAGGTTGGGGGCTGGGAATTTAGCTCAGTGATTAGAGTGCTTGCCTTGTAAGCACAAGGGCCTGAGTTCGATCCCCGGCACCACACACACACACAAAAAAAAAAAAAAAAAAACCCAAATAGGTTATAGCTACAAGGAATTATATTAAAGGCATATAAAGAAAACACTCTAAAATGCAAAGATTGTAAGAAGGGATTTTTAAACTCCATGATATGCTATCTATCAATGATGCATCTTAAAACCAAGGACAAAAATTTCAAAGTAAAAGGATGGAATAAATTTATATCATAAAAACATGGACCAAAATAAAACTTTATGTAATAATCAAAGTAGACTTTAAGGCAGAAAGCACTACTGGAGACAGATATTTCACATGACAAAAGGGGTTCATTTACAAAGAAAATATCACAATTTTAAATGTGGGTAGTCCCATAATGGAACATCAATATACATAAAGTAAAACCGATAAAATTAAATCTAAAAAGATAAATTCTCAGTCATAATGAGAGATTGTAATAAGAGCAAACATAGTCTAAACGCAACACGTTTGACAAAAATTGATGTGTAAAACACTGTATACATAACAGGTTTATATTTATGTCAACTACATACAGAACATTTCGTCTTTTTTTTTTTTTTTTGAGTGCTGGAATTGAACCCAGGGCCTTGCATATGTCAGGCAACTGCTCTACCACTGAGCCACATCCCCAGCCCTGGAATGTTTCTCTCAATAAAATGGACGACAACCTAGATCATAATGCAAAACATTTTGAAGGACTGAAACATCTAGTGAACAGATGTTCTTTCACCATTGCAAATTTAAGCTAGAAATTATAAATAGCTAGTTAGACATTTGATATTCCCATATGTTTGAAAATGAAGCAATTACTTCTAATCCTTGAGTTAAAAGAAAAATTCAAATGAAAATTATAGCACATTTTAGGGGCTGGGGATTTAGCTCAGTGATTAGAGTGCTTGCCTTGTAAGCACAAGGGCCTGAGTTCGATCCCCGGCACCACAAAAAAAAAAAAAAAAAAGAAAATTATAGCACATTTTAACAGAGTTGACATACTGAAGTTTCTGATATGTTTAAAGGCATATATTAGAAAATTAAAAAGCTTGAAAAATCTAAGATCTTAGAATCTATGTGTTTTAGTTACTTTTCTCTCGTTGTTGGGACAGAATACCCGACACCCAAAGTTAGGGGAAGAAAGGTTTATTAGCTCACAGTCTGCAGAGGTTTCAGTCTATAGTCCGCTGGGTCCGAGGCGGCGGGGCGTGCAGACCGGCGGCCGGCCACAAAGTAAAGTGAGGAAAATGCAAGGAATGTATGCAAATCAGCAATGCAAACAAGCAGCTAATTAGCCTCTTCCTCTATTATCTAGGCTACCTGCCCCCAGGGCAGCCCACACTCTAGATCCAGCTATCTCTCACCACACGAGGCTTTGGGGGGACATCTAGACACAAACCATAACATTCCGCCCCTGGACCCCCAAAGACTCATGCATAGCCCATTATGCAAAAGGCATTTAGTCCATCTCCAAGAGTTGCCAAAGTCCTAACAGTTTCAGCATTGCTGAAAAGTCCAAATCCAAAATCTCCTCTGAGATTTAAGGCAAACTCTTAGCTGC